>JAODAL010069708.1:0-16233 GCA_025379985.1 Phyllomedusa bahiana
CAGCTTTAATTTTTTGTTTCTAGTTCTTCGTATTAGGTCTGATCTTACCAGCTGCTCTCCTATTGATTTCCCTTTCATAAATATACACCTCTGTCTTTCTTTAAACAACTAAACCTATTTCTCATCTTTTTGCATTTTATGCCAATAACAATTTATGGCTTTTCTATAAACCCGACTTTTTGCCCCCTGATTTTTCTTTTGTTTTAATCTGCATCAAATCTTCTTTATTCATTGCACCAATTTCTTCGCTCATCTTTCCAATTTCTTTTTGTTTATAACCCTTTTCTACAAATTTCCTAATTAGTTTTTCCTTCTGTTCGTTATACTTCTCTCTGTCTGACAAATCCGCCTGGCCCTTAAAGGGAACCTGTCAACTAGGTTAGGCCCCCCTTGCTGAGGACAGCACAAGCCAGTGTCAGACCTGCTTTCCCAGCGCTGTGTCCCTTATTCTAAGAGGGCTGGATTTTTTAGAGTATTTGTGTTTTAAACCAGGTTTTTTCACCACAAAAGATTCTTTTTTGACATGCCCCGCCCACCTGGGGCAGCCCCCCCCACCTCAACTGTAAACCATACTTTGAAATAGATAGAAACTTTAATAACTTCAGGGGCGGGCTAGCCTTTGGGGGGGGGGCAACCGGCTCATAATAAGATTTGAGGGGAAAGGCCAAAAACTCCAGTTTTTACGAATAAGGGACCAGGGGGGGTACAGCGGGGTCTGACACGGGCTTGTGCTTCCTCAGAAAGGGGGGGCATAACCTATGTGACAGGTTCTCTTTAAAAACTGGCCTTTTGGAATTCCAACGAATACCTGAGGTGCATGGTAACTTGCCCTATGCAGCATATTGTTGGTTTGGCAAATAACGTGGTTTCAAAATTCCTTTGATTATCCTTCTTTCTAATCTCCACATCTAGAAATTCAATTTTCTGTTGATCCTTTGTTAAAGTAAAATTAATCAACGGATGACATCTATTGATGTACTCAATCAGCTTCTGATCCTCTCCACAACATGAATACATCATCCACATACCTTTGTCAGCTAAGTATTTTAGTCGCAGATTGTGAATGTTGTACAAACATGGTCTTCAAACATAGACATGTACAGATTCGCAACATTAGGTGCAACAGGGGACCCCATCGAGGTCCCCTGCAGCTGTAGGGAGGCATTTTGGATCTACAAATTGGAGTCACTAATCCCAAAAGGGTTGAATGAAGTTTTTAATCTAAAATTCTATTTATAATAGCGAGTTTAAGGCCATGTCCCCACAGCACTGTTTTTCAGCCAGTTTTTCAGCTGGTTCTCGGTTTTGAAAACCAGCTGCAAACCAGCTGAAAAACTTTTACACAGACCTTAATGGAAAATCCGTGCAGCGGCCCTCACTGCACAGATTTTCTGAGAAACATAGAACATGTTCATTCTGACATCCGGTTTTCGAACGGAAAATGAACATGTCTATGTGAAGGGGGAGGGTTTCTCTCTGCAAACCGCAGAGAAAAGCCGTCCCCCAGCAGCCGTGTGCCGACCGGTATTTGTCCTGTGCCATGTAAACGGCCCCTAAGGGCTTGTTCACACGGCTTATTTGGACAAGGTTTTCGGAGCGTTTCCGCTTCCAAAACGCCCCCAGATCATTTCATTGATTCCTATGTAAAACCTCATTGTAGTTCACACGACAATGTTTTTACACGCTTCTTTGGAAGAGCTGAAAAAGTACTGTCATGTCAATTCTTGAAGCGTGTTTTAGGGGCGTTTACGACATGGTTTTGGCCGCGGTTTTTGTCCTTGCTATTAATTTGTATGGGTGAAAACCTCGTCGAAAACCTCATCCAAAACCTCTTCTGAAGAGCGTGTTTCAGGCGAGACAGGGATGGATTATTACTGCCTCTGCATTCCTTGATCGCTGTGCATACAGAGCTCAATGAACACTGTGTATTCAGATAAGCAGAAAGCCTTCCAGTGGCTACATGATTGGCGGAGCTCAGTTACTACAGGAGCTGCTGGGTCTTATCAGATACAGATCAGCTCTGCAGTAAGGGCTGGGGGTGTATTTCTCCTGTAACTAGGGCTCGGTAGCTGCAGGAGCTGCTGGGTCTTATCAGATACAGGTCAGCTCTGCAGTCAGTGCTGGGGGTGTATCTCCCCTATAACTGGGGCTCGGCAGCTGCTGGAGCTGCTGGGTCTTATCAGATACAGATCCGCTCTGCAGTCAGTGCTGGGGGTGTTTCTCCCATGTTTCTTGGGCTCAGTAGCTTCAGGAGCTGCTGGGTCTTATCAGATACAGATCTTCTCTGCAGTCAGTGCCGGGGGCTGTATCCTCCCTGTAACTGCAGGAGCTGCTGCGTCTTATCAGAAAACAGAATCTCTTTGCAGTCAGTGCTGGGGGTGTATCTCCCCTGTAACTGGGGCTTGGTAGCTGCTGGATCTGTCTGGTTTGTGGTGCTCGCCTCTCCCCCCTCACCTCACTCCTGGCGTTGGGCGCTTCTTTCTCTGTAGGTTTCGCCGTTCTCCACTTGCTGCAGACACCGTGGACTTTCTCTTTCGCCCGCTGCGTCCATGACTTGTGCTCTGCGCCGCCGTCTGTTGTCATCTCCCCATCGCTGCTTTCCTTGTGCTGCGGAGCAGTTTTGGCTTTTCTGGCTCTGAATTCTGCCAGCCTCTGCTCCGTGGGCTCCTGGGTAAGAAAGACAACGGGATTCAGTGTAGAAACCGAGTTATCAAAATCCATTACACGCGAGTGACGACTCACAGAAACCGAGCGCGGCGGGAACGTGACGGATCTATTACCAGACGACGGGAAAAAGGCTCCGCGGGCGGGAATGATGCCGCCACTGGGTAAAGCTGAGCTGCAGACTAACAGTGGGCTGGCCCTATTTTACCCACCCCTTTTTACAGACCACACCTCTTTTTACACCACTTACAAAAATCAGGTGTCACAACAATCTAAGGGTATGTTCACACGGTGTATTACAGCACATATCGAACGCGCGCGCAATATGCGGGGTGTTTGGGGGCGACACGCTGATCAGCACGTAATTCCAACGCACGAGGGGGTGGGGCGGCGGGCGGCCCCATTGACATTCATTACTCCCGACGCGTATTCGCTGCTAACAATTAACATGTCACTTATCTCCCCGCGCGTACAATACCATCGTATTGTACACGCGGGGGGACGAGCCGTCACCCATAGTACGCTATGAGAGGTCTGGATTACCGTCATTCTTGCGCGCATTTCGCCGCGAAATAAGTGCAATACTCGGCAAAATAAGGCATGAACAGACCTAAGAGAGAACTTTTTCCTGCCAAAAGCTATGCAATTTTTTTTTTTTACTTGTGTGATACGTGGACGTTTTCATTGGTGCCGCGTTGAGTTTTTTAAAAAAAAATAAAAAAATTTTAGGTTCTTTTTTTGTGAAAATGGAAAAAAAAAAAAAAAAAAAGGCAAATTTTGCAGCATTCGCCAAAGTAAATAGAAAAGAAATTCTTTATTCCCCAATACAAATACAAAAAGTTACACACAATAAATATTGCCGCGCCCGTCTGTTTACCCTCCTTCCTGGTCATTTCAGAGGAGGTAGCAACATCTATTGGAATTTTTTTCCTAAAGTGTTTCTCATTGGAGAATCACAGTTTGCATTTATTTATTTATTTTTAACTTTTTTTTTTTTTTTTTTAAATAGACCCAATAGACTATGGTATCAGTTATAATACATAGCTATACATTACGGTATAACACTTATACTGTATGGAACAAACCCTTTTGAGTATCTTTTTGTGAGGTTGCTTGGGGAGAGGTGGAGGAGGGGGGGGGACACTTGTTTTTTGCAGCGTTCACTGTTATAATGAAATAAAAATTTATCTGTACACGGCAATAGACATTTTGGGCAACTTTTTTTTTTGTTATATACAGTTTTGCACATATCTATATATATATATCTCAGTTACAACACCTAGATACACATTACTGTATTGCTGTGTAGTACACTATGTAGCAGACATTGGATTCTGTTACTTTGTGAGGCTTGATGGAAAAAAAAAAAAAAATATTTAATTTTTTTTTTTACCGAGATCACCATTCAACGTAAAACAGCATAATAAACAAAGTAGTTTAACCCATCACCGTCACTGGACATAGGAGTATCCAAAAACGCTGCATCAATCGGATCCAAATGATGCGTGTTGGCTGCAGCAGGATTGCACCCTATAGGTTATTATAGGGCTCCTGCTTCGTCTTTCGGATCAAGAAATGACAGGACAATTCTTGGGACAGATCCGAAAGTCGCAATGAGACGCAACGGCGATAACTCGTCTGAACGCTGATGCAGGTTTTACATTGCAAGCAATGTAAAATCACACAGCTATTTGCCAGTTGCGTGGCTGGGTCCGAAACACAGATCCAAACGCGCATCTAATAACGTATGTACACACGGACAGAACACGACGTGTGAACATCCCCTAACACCAATGACGAGCTTTGTAGCGGGATCGTGCTGCTAACTGCCGCTAACACTCGGTGGTGACAGCGCGGAATGGCGCCGTTCCGCGCTGTTTAACCCCTTAGACGCTGCGACACAGATGGATGCTGCGTCTAAAATCAAAGCTAACCGGTGCCGCCATCTTTGTACACCCTAATGCATTGTATTGTGACTTTTTTTGTGGCATCCACTGTTCGCAGCAAACAGCATAATAATGGTTTACTCAATTAAAAAAAAAAAAAAAAAAAAAAAAAAAAAAAAAAAAAAAAGTGCACTCATCCGTTTACCCTCCCTTCCTAACCAGGCGGTTACGCAGGTAGCCATACCTATTACTCATTTTTTTTAATAAAGTTTTTTTCCCCCCATTAGGAATCTCTATTCAAATTTGTTTTAAATTTTTTAACCCCTTAACGACCGCGCACCGTCTTTTGACGGCGGCCGGTGCGGGGCGTTCGTCGCAGCGACGTCTTTTGACGTCGCTGCAGACATCGGGGTTTGCGGCGCCCGGTGCCGCAGCTGCGCTGGGAAACCCGGGGCTGAACAACACAGCCCCGATCCCAAGCATGTCCTGCAGGCATCGGGGAGGCGGAGGAAACCTCCGCAACCCGATGCTTTAACCCTTTGATTGCGGCGGTTGCGTTACCGCAGCGAAATAAAAAGGGATCCCCCTGCCTGTCGGGTGATCGGAACCCCAGTAAACCCGACAGAGCCCGGGGAACGGCTGCACATCAGCTCTGGGGACCCTAGCGTGGCCCCAGAGTTGTCTGTGTAATGAAGCCAGTGATTAGACGCACTGTGTGCTGTCCTAATCACTCCCTGTGTCAGACTGACACAGATTAGCATGTATTAGCAAATATGAATATGCTAATAATTACAAAAGTGTAAAAAAAAAATTTAAAAAAATGTTAAACAGTTCTCCCTTCATGGAGTCAAAAAAAAAGTACAAAAAAACCATAAAAAGTGTAAAAAAAAAGAATAAAAAAAATAAATAATAAAATAAAAATAAATTTAATAAAAAATAATTGTACATAAATTACACGCACAAAAAACCTACCCCATATTTGGTATCCACACGACCGTAATAACCTGTAGAATTAATCTAACAAGTTATTAAGTGTGAAAGTTAATGGGAAAAAAAAAAATGAAAAAAAACAAAAAAAATTTTGGAAAAAAATAAAATACTGAAATTTATTTAAGTGTACTTGAACTATTCCCTTTTTTAAAAGTACAACTTGCCCTGAATAAAACGGGGCCCATCCAACGCGTCATTGAAAAAATAAAAAAGTTACAACGTTAAAAGCAAAGGCCAAAAACAAAAAAATTTCGGTCTTAACTATTTTTTCAGGCGTTCGGCTTAAGGGGTTAAACATTTTTCATTTATTCTTTTTTTTTTTTGTTGTTGTTCTAGTCCAAATCTGGGATGACCCTGTGATCGGGGTTTGCGTGTTAACGTATTGACGCACCTACTACTAGACACGTCCGTCAGAAGAGTATTATTGTTTTGCTGTAGGCGGTTTTTTTTTCCAGCGATTTTCTCCCAGTCGGCCGCCATTGTTTTCTAATTTTTTCATTTTTTTTTCTGGCAAAAAAAAAATCCGGGGTTCATATTTTTTTTTTTTTTTCACTTATTCATGGCTTTATTGAAAGGAGACAAAACTAAAAAAAGAACAGACACCCTTCCCATGGCTTTGGAGCGGAGAAAAAAAAACAGTAAAGCACAACATCTAAGACTTTTCCCTCCCCTTTAATTTTACGTTAGAGCCACAAACTTCATTGATGTATTGAAAATTTTTTGACATAGAATGAAACAAAAGGCAGTACTGTGACGGGAAGGGAAACGGTACAACTTTTCCAAATGGGTTCCGGGGCCATGTATTCAGCCCCCAGTACTTTGATCCCACTAAGTAAAACCCAGTGACCAACTGCCCTTAGAAGTTCCTCTTTAAGAAAAAATTTACTTTTGTAGGAATTTTATTCTCCGTAAAACTACGATTTTTTTGGGGAAGCCTCAAAAGGTTTTAGAGAACATTAGTGAAAAACACACAAAAAACCAAAGAACCACCCCAGACAGCTGGGGAAAATTGGGGCAAATTATTGGGGGGTTATTTAAGACAAAACCCAAGCTCGAAGCTCTCCAGGCACTGTTCACTCCATCATCCTAAATGGGAAAAAAGGCCCAGAGGTTTGTTAGAGAACATATAAAGAAACAGCATCAGAAAACCAAGGAACCCCAGACACTCGGGGGGTAAAGTTTTGGGGAAAGGATTGGAGGGTTAGGTTTTAAGAAAAATAGCCCCAACTCGAAGCTCTCAAACATTTTCAGTCCAATAGTAAAGGAAGTAAATGGCATCAGAGTTAGTTGAAACTTTTAAAGAAACAGAAAACCAAAGGGAAAACACCACAGCTAAGCATAAAAAATTGAGGGAAAGTTTAGTTTTTAAAGGTTTGGGCACAAATAGCTCAACTCGAACCTCTCACAGAGCACGTTCAGCCCCCCACCCGTAAAGAAAACTATGGCCTCAAGGGTTTTTTAGAAACATATTGTAAAAATAAACCGTTTTTTCTTTTTTTTTTTCCCCTAAAAACTGCAAAAATAAGGATCAAAAAACTATTGAACCCAAAAAAAAGCACCGAGGCCCACAAACAAGAGCACCTAACCAGGGCCCCGGGGGTGGAAACCAGAAAAAAATTGCTGCAGAAAAAGGGCTGAGCAAAAAGGTAAAAAAGACAATTTCGTAATTTTTTTTTTTAAAGTAGTAAAATATAACAAAAACGCAACATATTTGGTATCGTCGAAACAGGCTGTGGGTCAAGGGGTCGTGGCATTTTGCAGGAGTCGTCAAAAAAGGACCGACTCCAAAAAAAATAAAATAATTTGGCCATTTTAGTCGATCAAAGACAAGGATTTTTGGGCCATGCCCCCAAACTTCACCCTTTATCACATAGGAGTGAATTGATGACAGGGACACAAAGGCCACCCTAGGGGGAAAGATCCCCCCCCCGGGGCAAAAAATTTCAGAAAAATTTTTCACCAGTTTTCAAAAGAGAAAACCTTTCACAAAACTGACTGTGCTGAGCAATTCCTCTTAAAAACCCGACATTGTTGGAGATGTTCCCCCTGTGTCCCGCTTTGCCCCCAACCAAGTTAGTGTAAAGGCCGTTCTCTACCCTGGAAATAAGATATCAATGGAGGCATGCGCGGGAAACGACAAGGCGCACATAACCAAACAAAATTCAAACTCCACAAATGTTTTCCCGCAGTGTTTTGCATATTTTAAAAAAATTTTTTGTCCTAAGTCATGTCCAAAAAAAATTTTTACAATGACAACAAAAGGGAACAAAGCTTTAAGGCTTTCAGGCCCATAACTCACCCTCCACTACAGCTTTTTACAGAGGCTACTGAAAATTTAATAACATTCATCTGACCCAATTTTACTAAAATTTTTACTTTTCAAGTATTTTGCATCCTTATTACAATTTTGCTCCTAAAAATCAAAAGTTTAATTTTTATTTTTTTGTTAATTTGGGAACCACACAAATAAATTGGCAACATAGGGATTTATAAAATTGCTTTTTTACTTGAACAAAAGATTTTTAAAAACAAAACATAGACCCTTGGCTTACCGCAAAATTAGAAAATTTTAAGCTTTGAACACCCCTTCCTTTTTAGGGAAGAAATTAGAAGTCCGTTCTTATGACATCCTTTCTGATGAGGGAAATGTCCGGAGCCAACTGCACTGCACCCGCTGCCAAAAAGGCAAAAGCCTTTTTCCTCAGCATCGCAACATGGGGGGTAACACCTCTAATAGTAAAACCACAACTTAACTCAAAACACCCCATAATATGCTCAAATCTATTAAGCTTTCCAAAAAAAAAATAACAAATGAAGGAGTTTTTATATATGCCTGTGGGCCCTGACCGTTACTTTTCCCCTTCAAAGGGGCTTTTTGGGTTCATCGTTTTGGGCCTGTCCCCTAAAAAGGGGAAATGAGATGCTAAATTTAAAGGCGTTTTTTCATAATAAGTTAAGCAGAAATTTTTCTATGTCGTTTTTTGTTTCACATAGGGTGGGTAACACTTTTTATTTTTTCTTTTTGGGAAACAACTGATTTACGAGCCATATTTTTGGTACTTTAAAGTTAAGTCTTGGGGATACTAATAAGGGTTTACCCCCACGTTGACACCTAAAAAAGGCTTTGACCCTTCGTTTCAGCAGCGGTCATATTTAGGCTCCGGCCCTCTCCCCCCATCAAAACGGCGATCAAAGAATGGACTTTTAATTCATTCCTAAGGGGGAGAGCTTTCACCAGCATTGAAATTCTAAAATTTGGGGGAAACCTAAGGGGCCCCCTTCACACGCTTAAATTTTGGGGGCGGGTTGGGGCGAACGCGCGCCCGGATTTGCGCTTCAACGGGGCCAATCGTGGGAGCATTACGGTAACCACTGCCCCATAGAGAACATGGATTCCGTCGCCCTTCCCCCGCTCGGCGAAACCGCCGCGGGGGGAAATGACAGCACTTTTTTTTCGCGCGGGCGGGCCGGGAAACAATGCATTGCTAGGGGGCCGGAGCGGCGCCCCCGCCGTGCCCTCCCCCCCCTTATTCACGGGGGATTTTTTGCGCTAATACGGGGCACAAAACCGCGGGAAAAGCCGTGGAAAACGGCCTAAGGCCTAAAATTTGTTGTTGAAACCCTTGATACAAGAAAAACATTTTAAAAAAACTTATGTTTCCATGATATTTTGTTGAAGGATTTTGGGGTGGGACCCTGGGGTTTTCATACAATAGAGTGAAGCACGCACTAAAAGGGGAATAAACACTTGATTTATTTGGTGAATCCCCCTTTGGTTTTCAATACTGCCTGAATCCTTCTGGGCTCTGGATCAGATTCAAGCACATCTTAACCAAAATCTGATCCCCGGTCTCTTCTACACATTCCCAATATTGGTGCAGACTGGACTTGGATACAAATACAGCTTTTTCTTCAACTCTGCCCACAAGTGTTCACAAGGTCAAAACATTGTTACCCTTTTGCTTGTAAGTGTCTGTTCTACCTAAATAGCTTGATTATTGTATCATAAGGTGATAAACAGCCGGATGTTACCATTTTACTCATGTATGAGGGAGTCAGGAGTCGGAGGTTTGGGAAATTGAGGAGTCGGAGTCGGGGCTTCGGCTTGCCGACTCCACAGCCCTGGTCAGAAGCGTACCGACCCACAGAATTCAGAGAACACCTCGGTTATACCAGAGTGAATGCTGTAAAAACAAAACCTTGCAAAAATAGCTCAACCCTCTGTATAGAATGGACAAAAAAAAAGAAAAGATGAAAAGTTACGGCTCTTGGAAGAAGGGAAGAAAAAAATAATGCGACGAACAAAAAAATCCCAGACCATCCGGGGTTAATGTCTACCGCCTTGTGTGTCCCCGGCATTAGTAGGACGTCGCACCACGCTGTAAGCGTCCTGGTGTCGGATACTGACCTATGACTGCTTCATCTACCACAGCTGATGAGCGGAGCCCAAGTCTACACATATAGGGTCAGTAAGTGGTACAGTGCTGCCTTGCTGTGTGCCCGCCAACGCCCGCTCACACATACACGAATCGTACCAGGGAGCGGCCGGCAGTTTGTACAATGTAAATGAGCAGGTCTGAGCCCCGGGCCGTCTGCAGAGATGACAACCACTAAGGTTTAATGGTGCTGAATATTTCCCGCGTCCTCCAGGTGCTGTAATAAACCCGGCGAGCACCGAGCTGATGGAAGAACATTGGGGAGACATCGACCGCATCTGGCGAGAGTTTAGTGGAGCGGCCCGAGGAGACAACGCGGTGACTGGCGCTTTATGACTGCGGAATCCGCCGGTACCACGTGCAGTGAATGCGGTATCCTGCCTCATACGTCTGCTGGGTGACAGTGTGCCATGAGGTCTGCTGCTGCCCCATAATGCCAGCCTTCTCCACCAGGACAACCCCTGAATATGCTATCACCCCATGTGCACGAAAACAGGAACCTCACCTCCCCCTCCCTCCGAATGGGATGTACAGAGCGATATACATGGCTATGTACAGTGTGAATACTATGGCAGTAGATGTGCCCCCTGAACAGCGCCCATTCCTGGCCACTGATTAGCCTGCACCCTTCGCAAGAGGCATCTAGCATCCAATGGCGCCACCTCCTCCGCCAGAGCGAGAGGCACACCGCCCGCCACCTCCTCCTCCGCCAGAGCGAGAGGCACAACCGCCGCCGCCCCCCCCGCCAGAGCCAGAGGCACACCCCCCCCCCCCCTCCTCCTCCGCCAGAGCCAGAGGCACACCGCCCCCGCCCTCCTCCTCCGCCAGAGCAGAGGCACACCGCCCGCCACCTCCTCCTCCGCCAAGCGAAGCACACCGCCCCCACCAAACCTCCTCCACCAAGCGAGAGGCCCACCGCCCGCCCGCCAGCCTCCGCCAAGCGAGAGGCACACCCCCGCCGCCTCCTCCGCCAGAGCGAGAGGGACACCACCGCCGCCGCCCTCCTCCGCCAGAGCGAGAGGCACACCGCCCGCCGCCACCTCCTCCGCCAGAGCGAGAGGCACACCGCCCGCCACCTCCTCCTCCGCCAGAGCCAGAGGCACACCGCCCCCGCCGCCGCCTCCTCCGCCAAGAGGAGCACACCGCCCGCCGCCTTTCCCCTCCGCCACAGCGAGAGGCACACCCGCCCCCACCTCCTCCTCCGCCAGAGCGAGAGGCACACCGCCCCCCTCGCCCCTCCTCCGCCAGAAACGAGAGCACCAAACCCCCCGCCCCCCGCCTCCTCCGCCAGAGCGAGAGGCACACCGCCCGCCGCCGCCCCCTCCGCCACAGCGAGAGGCACACCGCCCGCCGCCTCCCCCGCCAGAGCGAGAGGCACACCGCCCGCCGCCTCCTCCTCCGCCGCGAGAGGCCCACCGCCCCCGCCCCTCCTCCGCCAAGCGAGAGGCACACCGCCCCCGCCCGCCACCCTGCCAGAGCGAGAGGCACACCGCCGCCGCCGCCCCCTGCCAACGAGAGGCACACCGCCCGCCGCCGCCTCCCTGCCAGAGCGAGAGGCACAAGCCGCCCGCCGCCCCTCCTCCGCCAGAGCGAGAGGCACACCCGCCCGCCGCCGCCTCCCTCCTCCGCCACAGCGAGAAGCACACCGCCCCGCCCCTCCTCCTCCGCCAGAGCGAGAAGCACACCTCCCCGCCGCCTCCTCCTCCCCAGAGCGAGAGGCACACCGCCCGCCGCCCCCCCCTGCCAGAGCGAGAGGCACACCGCCCGCCGCCTCCTCCGCCAGAGCGAGAGGCACACCGCCCGCCCCTCCTCCTCCGCCAGAGCGAGAGGCACACCGCCCGCCGCCTCTCCTCCGCCAGAGCGAGAGGCACACCGCCCGCCACCTCCTCCTCCGCCAGAGCGAGAGGCACACCGCCCGCCGCCTCCTCCTCCGCCAGAGCGAGAGGCACACCGCCCGCCGCCTCCTCCTCCGCCAGAGCGAGAGGCACACCGCCCGCCACACTCCTCCTCCGCCAGAGCGAGAGGCACAACCGCCCGCCGCCGCCCCCTGCCAGAGCGAGAGGCACACCCGCCTCCGCCTCCTCCTCCTGCCAGAGCGAGAGGCACAACCGCCCGCCTCCTCCTCCGCCAGAGCGAGAGGCACACAGCCCGCCGCCTCCTCCTCCGCCACAGCGAGAGGCACACCGCCCGCCGCCTCCTCCTCCGCCAGAGCGAGAGGCACACCGCCCGCCACCTCCTCCTCCGCCAGAGCGAGAGGCACACCGCCCGCCGCCGCCTCCCTGCCAGAGCGAGAGGCAACCGCCCGCCACCCCCCCCCCACACTGCCAGAGCGAGAGCACCCCCCACGCCCGCCCCCGCCAGAGCGAGAGGCACAACCGCCCGCCGCCTCCTCCCCCGCCAGAGCGAGAGGCACACGCCCGCCCCCCCCCTCCTCCGCCAGAGCGAGAGGCCACCCCCCCCCCACCCCTCCCCGCCAAGCGAAGCACACCGCCCCCCCCCCCTCCGCCAGAGCGAAGGCAACCCGCCCCCCCGCCCCCCCCCTGCCAACGAAAAGGCAACCGCCCGCCGTCCACCCCCCAGACGAGAGGGACACCGCCCCGCCCCCCCCCGCCAAGCGAAGCACACCGCCCCCCGCCCCCCTCCTCCCCAAGCGAGAGGCACACCCCCCCCCCCCTCCTCCTCCCCAGAGCGGAGGCACCCCCCCCCCCCCCGCCCCCCCTGCCAAGCGAAGGCACACCGCCCCCGCCTCCCCCCGCCAAGCGAGAGGGACACCCCCCCGCCCCCAAACCCCCCCCCCGCCAAGGGGGAAGGGACAACCCCCCCCCCCCTCCTCCTCCCCGACAAAAGGCACACCGCCCCCCCCCCTCCCCTCCGCCAAGCGAGAGGCACACCCCCCCGCCGCCTCCTCCTCCGCCCGAGGCCACCGCCCCCCCCCCCTCCTCCTCAGCGAAGGCACACCGCCCCCGCCCCCCCCCCACCAAAGCGAAGGGGACACCCGCCCGCCGCCGCCCCCCCAAAACGAAACCCCACCGCCCCCCCTCCTCCTCCACCAGGCCCCGGGCACCCCCGCCCCCGCCCCTCCCCGCCAGAGCCAAGGGGCCACCGCCCCCCCGCCTCCCCTCCCCGCCAGAGCGAGAGGGGACACCCCCCCGCCCCTCCCCTCCCCAAGGCCAAGACACACCGCCCGCCGCCTCCCCTCCGCCCAAAAAGAGCACACCGCCCGCCGCCTCCCCCCCGCCAAGCGAGAGGCACACCGCCCGCCACCTCCCCTCCGCCAAGCGAGAGGCACAAAACCCCCCCCCCTTTCCCCCTCCGCCAGAGCGAAGGGACACCGCCCGCCCCCTCCTCCTCCCCCGAGCGAGGGACAACCCCCCGCCGCCCCCTCTGCCCGAGCGAGAGGCACACCGCCCCCGCCTCCTCCCCGCCGGCGAGAGGGACACCGCCCGCCCCCTCCCCTCCGCCAGACGAGAGGCACACCCGCCCCCCCCCCTTTCCCCCCCAGAGCACACCGCCCGCCCCCCTCCCCCGCCACAGGAAGCACAACCGCCCGCCCCTCCCCCTCCTCCGCACAGCGAGAGGCACACCGCCCCCCGCCTCCTCCTCCGCCACAGCGAGAGGCACACCGCCCGCCGCCTCCTCCTCCGCCAGAGCCAGAGGCACACCGCCCGCCGCCGCCCCCTGCCAGAGCGAGAGGCACACCGCCCGCCGCCTCCTCCTCCGCCAGAGCGAGAGGCACACCGCCCGCCGCCGCCCCCTGCCAGAGCGAGAGGCACACACCCGCCCCCCACCCTCCTCCGCCAGAGCGAGAGGCACACCGCCCGCCGCCTCCTCCGCCAGAGCGAGAGGCACACCCGCCTCGCGCCTCCTCCGCCAAGCGAGAGGCACACCGCCCGCCGCTCTCCCCGCCAGAGCTAGAGGCTCACCGCCCGCCGCCGCCTCCTCCTCCGCCAGAGCGAGAGGCACACCGCCCGCCGCCTCCTCCTCCGCCAGAGCGAGAGGCACACCGCCCGCCACCTCCTCCGCCAGAGCGAGAGGCACACCGCCCGCCGCCTCCTCCCCCGCCAGAGCGAGAGGCACACCGCCCGCCCACTCCCCCCCGCCAGAGCCAGAGGCACACCTCCAGCCAGAGCGAGAGCACACCGCCCGCCAGATCGAGAGGCACACCGCCCGCCGCCCCCTCCGCCAGAGCGAGAGGCACACCGCCCGCCACCTGCCAGAGCGAGAGGCACACCGCCCCACCACCTCCTCCGCCAGACCGACAGGCACACCGCCCGCCTCCCCCCTCCGCCAGAGCGAGAGGCACACCGCCCGCCCCCCTCCTCCTCCGCCACAGCGAGAGGCACACCGCCCGCCGCCTCCTCCACCCCAGAGCAGAGGCACACCGCCCGCCGCCTCCTCCTCCGCCAGAGCCAGAGGCACACCGCCCGCCGCCGCCTCCTCCGCCAGAGCCAGAGGCACACCGCCCGCCGCCGCCTCCTCCGCCAGAGAGAGAGGCACACCGCCCGCCACCCTCCTCCACCAGAGCGAGAGGCACACCACCCACCACCTCTGACAACGCAGAAGCCATCAACTCACCCGTCTCCCCAGACGGAGCCGCCTGAAGAACCACCCACAACCTGAACAGAAAGCGGGAGCCTGAAGCTGTGGGACCCACAGCCTGACCAGGAAGCGGGAACCCTGAAGCTGTAGAAGGGCCCACAGCCTAACCATTGACAAAGGAAAACCCGAAGCTGTAGAAGGGCAAAAGCCTACCAGGGCTGGGAACCTGAAGCTGTAGAAGGGCCCACAGCCTAACCATGACATGGGAACCTGAAGCTGTAGAAGGGCCCACAGCCTAACCATGACATGGGAACCTGAAGCTGTAGAAGGGTCAACAGCCTGACCAGGACCTGGGAACCTGAAGCTGTAGAAGGGCCCACAGCCTGACCAGGACATGGGAACCTGAAGCTGTAGAAGGGCCCACAGCCTGACCAGGACATGGGAACCTGAAGCTGTAGAAGTGCCCACAGCCTGACCAGGAAGAGGGTACCTGAAGCTGCCTGTAACTCCCTTAAACTTCTATTGAATTGTGCTGGAACCATTTTAGATTCCGCTTCATGCACTGCTCCAAACAGCTCTGGATCCAGGCGCACCAGGATTTGGGAAACAACTACTAAAACTGATTTCCCCATTGAAAGAGGGGCCCTGGGGAGAAACCCCAATAGGAATACATGCAACCTTTGATGTGGCTTTGCCCTTTCCTATCCTTTCGTAATACCCCTCTGCGCTCATACCAATGAGGGACATGACCGTGAAGAGACCGGAGAACAAGCTGACCAACTGCACAGGCTCATAGATCGAGAAGAGACCGGGGAACACGCTGGCCAACCGCACAGGCCCGTAGAGCGAGAAGAGACTGGGGAACATGCGGCCCAACCGCACAGGCTAGTAGAGCGAGAAGAGACCGGGGAACATGCTGCCCAACCGCACAGGCTTGTAGAGCGAGAAGAGACCGGGGAACATGCTGCCCAACCGCACAGGCTTGTAGAGCGAGAAGAGACCGGGGAACATGCTGCCCAACCGCACAGGCTGGTAGAGCGAGAAGAGACCGGGGACCATGCTGACCAACCGCACAGGCGAGTAGAGACCAGGGGAACATGCTGCCCAACCACAGGCTTGGCCAAATAAGACGGGGAACATGGGCCCAACCACACAGGCCTACGAAGAGACCGGGGAAACATGCAGCCCAACCCACACGGTAACGGTAAAAGACCGGGGGAACATGCTGCCCAACCGCACAGGCTTGTAGAGACCGGGGAACATGCTGCCCAACCGCACAGGCTTGTAGAGACCGGGGAACAAGCTGCCCAACCGCACAAGGCTTTCGAAAAGACCGGGGGGAAAATGCGCCCAACCACACAGGCTCGTCGGGAGAGACCGGGGAACATTTCTGCCCCAACCACACCAGGCTCGAAAAAGACCTGGGAACATGGTGCCCAACCGCACAGGCTCGTAGAGCGAGAAGAGACCGGGGAACACGCTGCCCAACCGCACAGGCTTGTAGAGCGAGAAGAGACCGGGGAACATGCTGCCCAACCGCACAGGCTATGGAGCGAGAAGAGACCGGGAACAGCTGCCAACCGCACAGGTTTTTGGACGAGAAGAAAGGGGAAAAATGCTGCCCAACCGCAAGGGTTGAGGGGAGAAAGCCGGGGAACATGCTGCCCAAAAACCCCACAGGTTTTTGGGGGCGAGAAAGGACCGGGGAACCCCGGGTC
>JAODAL010069709.1:0-16232 GCA_025379985.1 Phyllomedusa bahiana
GGGGGCCCTAAAGAATCAATCCATGGGGGGTCCCCGGAAATAGCTCCACTTGTGGGCCCCAAAATCAATAAAAAATTTGGGGGGGGCCCCTCAAAAATCAACTTTACTGGGGGCTTCAAAAATCAACTTTCATGGTGGCCCAGGAAATTTAAAACCCCAAATCATGGGGGCCCCCAAAAGATCACCTACCTGGGGGCCTAGGCTTCCTTCTGACAGCCTTACCCTACGTAGACCCATTAAAATTGGGTTTAGCTGATTTTTTAAATGTGGCCTTAAACAGTATCATTGAAAAAAAATTCCACGTATAAAGGATATTTTGACAATAGAAATATAATATAGAATTCTAGTATATCCTGGTTGGAAGTTCTGCTCTATCATGTGGAATAATATCGTTTTTGACAGAAATTTTCCTGCGGACGTAACACAGCAAATCTTTGCCAGGAAAAACCCCCTTTTTCAAAGTTTCTGTAGCGTCTTCGGAGGGTATGAGGAAATATGCTCAGGACTGTGGAGGAACTGGTTTCTGAAATCTCGCTGGGAAGTATAAGTCAGTTACTTACCTTGAAAGTGAAAGCTGATGTGCAAGCAAATTACAAAAGACATTACAATTCTGCCCAAAGGTCGTATCTCTAGAGGTCGTTCGTCACCGGGCAGGGGGTTCAAGGGAGGAAATTACCTTTGATGGGCCCTTGAGCCGATAAAAAATCAGAATGTTAATAGAATCCCCCCAGGGCCAAAGTGTTAATACAAGTAGAGAAAAAAGCCCCAGAAAATTGATTGTTGTCATTAGTAAAAAATTAATGGGGTTGAATAACGTGAATGGGAGGAACCAGTTAAGGGCACATGGATGGAGAACAATGGTGGCATTAGGACTGGGGGGGTATTTTGGTTTAAAAAAAACAAAAAAAAAACAGGTGCTGCCTCTAAAAATAGTGTTGACGAATTTAATTGGTTTTTTGGGGAAAAACCTTTTTTCCCCCTGTTTTGTCTTCCGCCCTTGTTGTCAAGGAAGATTTACGGGTGGTTTGGGGGTTATAAAAAAATTTATGTGACATGATTAAAGGGAAAATACCCTCCAATAGTTGTACTCTAAAAGGAATTAATCAAAAAGGCTCTGCAACAGTTTAGGTGGCTAAACCAGTCAGTCCATGTGCACATGGGTCTAAAAAGCTTTAACCTTAAAGTTTTTGAAGGTGGTGGGGTCGTTTGTCGCAGAACTTTTTTGGCGTCACTGAGACATGGGTTTTTACTAAAACAGCCCTGATCCAGGATTCCTTTCGAGCACCGGGGGAGCGGGGAAAACTCCCCGATCAGCCGGGTCAGACTGACACAGATTATAATGTATTAGCAAATATGAATATGCTAATACATTACTAAGTGTAAAAAAAAAAAAAAAATTCAAAAAACTTCTCCCTTAATGGAATTTAAAAAAAAAAAAAAAAAAGTAAAAAAAAAGACAGAAAAAGTGTAAAAAAATGAATAAAAAAATAAATAATAAAATAAAAAATAAATATTTAATAAAAAATAATTGTGGATATATTACACACACAAAAAAAGAAACAGATTAGGTATCCACACGACCGTAATAACCTGTAGAATTAATCTAACAAGTTATAAATTGTGAAATGTGAATGGTGTAAAAAATATTTTAAAAAAAAAAAAAAAATTGCAATTATTTATAAGTGAACTTAAACTACTCCCCCCCATAAAGTATAACTTGTCTTGAATAAAACGAGGCCTCATACAACTGCGCCATTGAAAAAATAAAAAAGTAACAACTGTTGAAACGCAAGGAGGCAAAAACTAAAAAAAATGTCCTAGTCATTAACTACTGTTCAGGCATTCGGCTTAAGGGGTTAAAGGACCACTCCAGGTTTTTCTTTTTTTCCAATAGCTCGTTAGAAATTACTTTTAGATACATTGTAGTTCCAGAAACTTTGCTTACCTGCAGCTGCATACAGGATTTCTGGTTGATGCAACAGTCTCTGTTAGGTCATGTGACCTGCACTCTGATTTGCGAAAAGACACTGTTCTTCTGATGCTGACAGGAAATTTGTCTCTCTATGCATTCCCATGAGACTTTGAACCTCCCCATAGGATAGAGAGATTCCCTTACGGGTCACCCAACCATGCTGTGGGTTTTGGCAACTCAGAGTGCAGGTCACATGACCCAGTGGCAGTAGCGAGAAATGCTGTATTCAGCTGCAGGTAAGAAAAATTTCTGGTAATACTGTGCACCTAGAAGCAGTTATTAATAAATTAAAGGGGAAAAAAAGAAAATGAAGTGGTCTTTTAAGAATACGTATCTGGGAGATATTAAGGAGGTGATACACTAATAATAAAAAAATTAATGAAATTGGGGTCAGGGTGGGCAGAAAAAGAAAAAAAGATACATACCTACATTATCCAAAAAAAGTGAGTCATCTCACATTTCGTATATTTTGTATTTATCTTTTATGGGACAAACCTGAAGGTCTGACATTTTTAATAAAAATGTAAAATAGTCGTGTGCAGTTGCTTACTATGTTAACACGGCTTAAAAGGGACATATTCACCCCAATTTCGCACCGTACGGGGCCTAAATTGGGCCGAGATACCCCCAGTCATTACAGTAATCCACATTCTATAGAGCATATGGATTATGGCTCCTCTCCCTTGTCGGCGGAGTTAAGTGAAATGTAAAATTTGCACGTGTATACGGCCAGAATAATAAATGTCTATGGGGCCGGCGGGCGGCCGGCCCCCCCGCCTGCCCCCGCTCCGAGCACACGGCGTAATTGGGGGAAAAAATGCCCCGTTTTATTCCCATGTAAATTTTGCCTAACAGTGTAATTTTGGGTGTCCCCCCAAAAAATAATCGCACAGCCCAAACCGGGGCAACAAAAGTGAAAATCGAAAAAAATGCGCACAATTTCCCATTTTCCCCCCAAAGGTCTGTGAACCATTAGTGTTACAAGGTTTTAAGTGTGAATGGGAGCAGCTGTGTTAATTGCTCTCACAGCTCTCTAAGATCACTGGAAGTTCAACAGGGGGCCTCATGGCAAAAAATTGCTGGGATTGAAAAAAAAAGAATTGTTGCTCTAATAAAGATGCAAACACAGGCCATCTTACACCCAAATGCCCGGCTAAAAAAAACCCCAAATAAAAACCCGTGCTACTTGGAGAATATAACGGGTACAGACAATATGAGCGTAGCCATAAACCCATTCACTAGCAGGGAAACTAAATGAGAAAAAAATGCAATTTGGGACAAGCCCATTCAGACCAGTTGCAGAAAATCAAAATACATACAAGGGGAGTTTTGACAAATGCAAAAATACTGAAAAGAAAACCACTGAAACACCTTATAGTTGAGGGGGGTGGGTTTGGGGGGGGGGGGGGGGGTTGCTGTATTTAATTGATTAAAAAAAGCGATCAATTTGATTTTTTCCAGTGGTTTTTTTCCCCTAATTGCTGGGGAAGGGATGTCAGTTTTTTGTTTTGGGAAACCCCCTGAAATGTTGGGGCAGCCCGCCCCATAATATAGTTCACGTCTAGGTTGTAACCCCGATGGTGCCCACACGATCTTTTAAAAATAGACTCTTTGTATCGCCTTATCTATAGCAATTATAATCGAAACCCCCCCCTTTTTATAGGGGCATGTGGGGGTGGTTTGTTTTTTGGTATTTTGCATTTGTGCAGTCCCCCTTATTGTTTGTGGGTTTTCTGCGTATGGTGAGAACTGGTATTTTTCAAGGGCATTTTTTTATAATCAGTTTTCCCATAGGGATGAGTAGACTGGGGCTTTATTGCCTCCTTGGTTTTGTCTTTATCCCCCTTGAGCTGGGAAAGGGCCCTTGTGTTTGGTTTTTTTTTTTTAATTAAAAATGGCCTTTTTTATAAGAAAAATGCCACACCCCGAAAAGAGTGCAGCGCTGTGGCTTCAGAGGTAATGGTTGTGGCCACATGTCAGTGCCGAAAACGCTGACGCTGCTCAAAAGGGGCTGCATGGCTGAAACCCAGAAGGGGCCTTTTTTACGACGATGCTTAAGAAAACCTGCAAACAGTTTTCGAAACAAGCAGTTTGGCTGGATTTTCGGGAAAACCCTGTGCTCTGATGCCAAAGGGGCCCCAATGTCATGTATTTTTTTCTTTTTGGACAACCTCTTTAACCTTGCCCTGGTTATACCACCTGAACCAGCCACTTTCTTTTGGGTTTTTTTGGGGGTCTGGAAGAATGGGAGAGTTAGCATGGTGCTTTGGGGATACAGAGTCCCTATGGCTTCATATGAACTTTTAGGCGCTCTGTGTGGAGTAGTATGTTATCTCCAAACTGCCCAAATTTTTAGAGAATTTAGGAGTCCCCCCCTTAAAATTTTTGTAAGTTGACCCTTAGTAGCTTCATGGGTGTTATAAACACAGATCTGGGTTTCTGAGGCCTTTCAATAACAGTTTTAGGACTCTTCAAGGTTTGGGGAAAAGAATTTCCCCGCTACCGGCATTCTTTAAGTCTCCATGCAGTAGTATTTTTAAAAGGGCACAATGGGGAAGGTAGCCCCAACCTGAAGCAACATGCAGAGGGACTGAGGAAAAGGTTAAAAGAAATTAAAAATTTAATTTGATAAAAGACGCCGGGGAGAATGATTAAATTTTTTTTGTATTAAATGGCCCCTACAAAAAGTTGGGAAAAGCTATTTCATGTGAAGCCCCCTCAAAAGACAAGGGGACATCCCCTTAAACTAGGAAAAAAGGATTAATCCAGGGGAAAAAAAGCGTTTTTCTTATGAAAACTGTGAATTGTGGAATAGCTCCCTAGGAGCTGGTACAGCAGGAAACAGTTGGAAAATTTCAGAAAGGCTTAGTTTAACTACCTGAAACTAAAAACTAGTAATACCCAAGTAGTCGTATAAAACATCTACAATTTTTGGATCAGGAATTAAATATTCATTTAGGGCAGACTTGTGTGGTCCAAAGTCTTTATCCTTATGGGAAACAAAGCTTAAAACCCCTCGCCCCCCCTGCATCTTATCACCCAAATACATCTTTTCCCACCCTTGATTGAACTTGATGAACATATGTCTTTTTATGTAGCTATGAATCTTGACCTTGTTTATTCGATTTGTATTACTTTGGTGCAGGCTGGCTTGAGAATATAATAAATAGATACTCATAAAGGGTCATTTAGTGACTGGCGTGCCGTTTACTTCTCCCAGTCGCAACCTCAGAGAGACAGTTTTTGCCCCCTAAAGTATTAGAAAGAGAAGAAATGGTTATAATAGAAATAAAATAATATAAATATCTTGAATAGATGGACTGTTAACAAAGATGAAACTTTTTGACTTTGGTCTTAGCAATTCCAGTTGACCATTTTTGCACTTTTTAGTACATATTAAGATACACTGTTAAAAAAATAAAGGGAACATTTAGGCTTGTAAACACGGTTTTTTTGGGACATACTCGCCCCATACTGTGAATTAGTCTCCTCTCCCCGTTTGCAATATCCAAACGGGGGAGAAGGGACATTCAATTATTCACCGTTAGCCCCCCGAATTGAATGTCTATGGGGCTGGCGGGCTAAAGCCAAACCCCCCCCCCTACTCCCGCACACCGGTTAAGGGGGGAAAAATTCGTCCCGCAATTAAGCCGGGAAACAACCCTTTAAAAAACCCCATATCCTAATCTCAATAATGAAATTTCCGTTGCACTTCTTTATTACTTCATTGAATGCCTTTGAAACAATAACACAAAAAATTGATCAATGAAAATCAAATGAATCTCCCATGGGGTCTGGATAATGGAATGATGCTCAAAATCAAAGTGGAAAATCAAATTTCTGTTTGATCCAACTTCATTGGAAATGCTTCAAGACAAGGAAATAAGGCTCAGTAGTGTGTGGCCTCCATGGGCCTGTACAACCTCCCTACAGTGCCTGGGCATGCTCCTGATGAGGTGGCAAATGTTCTCCTGAGGGAACCTCCTCCCAGTCCTGGATTAAAGCTTCAGTCAACTCCTGGATAGTCATGAATAGACATGATGTCCTAGATGTGCTCAACTGGATTCAGGTCTGGGGAACGGGCAGGCCAGTCCATAGCATCAATGCTATCATCATGCAGGAACTACTGATACACTTCAGTCCGAGGGTCTCATCCTGGTACCTAGTGGCAGTCAGGCTAACTCTGGCAGCACATGGAGGGTTGTGTGGCGCTCCAAGGAGATGACTCCCCACACCATTACTGACCCACTGCCAAACCGCACATGTAGGAGGATGTTGCAGACAGCAGAACGCTCTCCACGGCGTCACATGTGCTCAGTGTGAACCTGCTCTCATCCATGAAGAGCACAAGGCGCCAATGTCGAATCTGCCAATCTTGGTATTCTCTGGAAAATGCCAATCGTCCTGCACGGTGCTGGGCTGTAAGCACAACACTGACTTGTGAGCGTCGGACCCTCATACCACCCTCATGGAGTCTGTTTCTAACAATTTAAAGGGGTTGTATCATTTCTTTAAATGATCTTCAGAATAAGGGGACAGTGAAAACAAGCAACTTTGCAATTGGATGTCATTTGCAAAGCTGTCTGGTTTTCACAGTCTCCCTTATCTTTGTTTTGTGTAAACACTGTTCCCCAGTGGCGGTCGGATCCCTCCTCCTTTCATTTCATTAGCTGACGGCTCTACTAATTTACATTCTGTTCGGCCCCTGGTCGTATTCACAGAGCGTGCATTCCTGCCTCTCTCACTCAGAATAAGGGGCTGGCAACAATTTCACTCTATACAGCTAGCAGCTCCTCAGTGACACTGCAGCTGCTTCTACAATCAGAAAATAGCAGAATTGTGCCTCGGTGCCTAATGCTGCTGCGTGTAAGGGTCTGGCAACAATTTCACTCTATACAGCTAGCAGCTCCTCAGGGACACTGCAGCTGCTTCCACAATCAGAAAACAGCAGAATTGTGCCCCAGTGCCTTGTGTAAACATGGAAGGGAGATGGATCTGTGCTCTCGAGGAGTTCATAGAAGACTGGATTCAACTGTAACAAACCTCCAGCTGTGAGAGGAGAAGAGATCCGTGCTCTGAGTTCGTAGAAGACTGTCTAGACTGAATGTAGGCTTGGGGTATGTAAACAGCTCTTATAAAATAAGACTGCATAGGGAGAGGAACAACACAATGAACATGTGGACTCAGAGGGGGGGAACACCTGACTTGGGAGCGAGGCATGAACAGTGAAGGGGCGGATGATGTCAACCCCCTTCAGTTAGGAAACACCCAGCTGGGAGGGGAAGAAACGCCACTGGATATCAGGAACTAAGAGAATCAAGCTTCAAGAAAACAGCCAAACTGCTGAAGCGATACATCCCCTTTAAACAGACACATGGATACACATGGATATTAGTGGCTGGAGGTAATTTTTGTGGGGCTCTGGAAGTGCTCCTCCTCCTTGCACAAAGGAGGAGGTAGCGGTCCTGCTGCTGGGTTTTTGCCCTCCAATGGGCCCCTCCACATCTCCTGGTGTACTGGCTTGTCTTCTGGTATCTGCCCCATGCTCTGGACAGACAAATCCAACCTTCTTGCCACACCCAATATTAATGCGTCATCCTGAATGAGCTTCACTATCTGAACAACTTCTATGGGTTGTAGACACAGCCTCATGCTACCCCTTTGGGGTGAAAACCAATAAAAAAGCAAAAGTGACCAAAACAACAGCCAAAAAGGCAGAGAACAGAGAAATGGGCTGTGGTCACCACCTGCAGCACCACTCCTTTATAGGGGTTGTCTTGCAATTGCGAATTGCATCCATTTGCACAAAAGCAGGGAAAATTAATTCACAATCAGAGTTGATTCATAACTGGACAGGTTGATTTCACAGAAGTGTGATTGACTTGGAGTTACATTGGTGTTATTTAAGTGTTCCCTTTTTTTAGCAATGTATTTCTTTCCTGTTTTTACCCCTTTTTTGTCAAAATTTCCTTTAAATTTTTACAATTTACAAAAGTGTTTATACTGATGCCTTGGGCTACAATGTATAAAAAGGTTCTGAATTATGGCCGGGGGGCAATCAAAAAACTTTTTATATCCTCTTAGGTTGCAAAGAATAGTCACTTGGAAGCCCTATTCTACCGTCATTTTGAAAACAGGCACGGGGAGTTACTTTTGTGATAAATTTCCATTTAATTTTTGGGGGGTTAGTATACCAATTTTTTTAAAGGGAAAACCAACTTGGGGAGAAGTTTGAGCGTAGTAGCAGGGTGTATGGGGCTAAAAAGTTTGGGGGGGCGCACTCCGGTTTTAAAATTTTGTAAAATTTTTTGTTTTATAATGTAGGGTTTTTTGCTATAGAAAAAATTATATTTATTGCTTTCATTTTGGGTTCCCTTTATCTGCTTTAAAAAGGGGTTGGCTCCCTTCATTTATTCATTCACCTTTAGTCCCCCGTTTTCCTTTGGGTTTTATTTTGGGAATTTTTAGGGGGGGGTTTTTTTGGGTTAATAGGTGCAGTAAAGCCAGGTCTGTAGCCCATAGCAACCAGTGCTGGCAGCCCATCAGGGAGATAAACAGGTTTTATAGAAAAGCGACCACAGGGGCTGATGCAGCCCCTACAAGAGGGGAATTTTAGGAATAGTTTGGACATTGTTTTAAAGGGGCCAAAATTTGCAAAGTGACTTGTTTTTGGGAAATAACCGTTAACATAAAAAGCAGCAATCCTTGTAGTGAGACAACCCCTTTAAGCTTCCCATCATTAGGTGTTGCTATGTTTGCTATGGCGCCGTTTGAATGTCAGTTACCACTCTGGAGCCAAAAAGATCAGCTGATATCACCAGAACCAGCAAGTCTGTCCTCTCTGGAGCAGGTATAAAGCCTTAGATGAAGCCTGATAATCGAAGGGACCAGTGTGTGCTTCTAGGCCTTTAGACACTCTGCATTGAGTAAATAGAAATACGACCAAAATGGACAGGTGGGTTTCCCTGGAACTCCTCGGGTCCTTATGTATGAAACGGACTAGCAGTAGAGACATCTTTGTTGCCCATAGCCACCAATCAGACCCCATAGCAACCAATCAGACCCCATAGTGACCAATTGGAGCTCATAGCAACCAATCAGAGCCGATAGCAAACCAATTACAGTGCGCAAAGCAATCAATCAAGCGATAGCAACCAATCATTGCTCAAAGCAACCAATCAGAGCGATAGCATCCAATCCAGAGCTCAAAGCATCACCAATCAGAGCCGATAGCATCCAATTCAACGAAAGCAAAAAACAAAAAAAAAAAAAAAAAACCAATCAGGAGCCATAGCAACAATCAGAGCCGAAAGCAACCAATCAGAGCCGATAGCAATCAATCAGAGCAGATCGCAACCAATCAGAGCCGAAGCACCAATCAGGAGCCGATAGCAACCAATCAGTGCTCAAAGCAACCAATCAGAGCGAAAGCAACCAATCAGAGCCGAAAGCAACCAATCAGTGCCGATAGCAACCAATCAGTGCTCAAAGCAACCAATCAGAGCCGATAGAACCAATCAGTGCTCAAGCAACCAATCAGAGCCGATAGCATCCAATCAGAGCTCAAAGCAACCACTCAAACCCCATAGCAATCAATCAGAGCTCACAGCAACCAATCAGAGCTCAAAGCAACCAAACAGAGCCGAAATCAACCAATCAGAGCCAAAGCAAACCAATCAAACCCCAAGCAAGCATTCAGAGCCCATAGGAACCAATCAGAGATCATGCTCTCATTCTCATAAGGGCTCTGAAAATAATGAAAGCTGCTGCTCTGATTGGCTGCTATGGCAACATAGAAAACCCCCCCGTCTTACGGCTATAGAAAACTATGTATAAAAGTGATTAAACTCCACTTACCAAATCACAGGAGATCCTGTAAAATTAGTTGTATAATTCACATACCCATGAAATGAGTCTTTCGGCTGTAATCAGCCATACCCGATCCCTAGGAGCGCTGGTTGTTCCCTGATGTGGACATTACGGCAGTGTGACTTACTCCGATCCACCTTGCACTTGCCTTCAGGTCCTCAGCCCAGTTGTGTGCTTCCTTCGCCGTCTCACCGGCTTGCTCCCTCTTTCCGATCCTGTGTGAACGCTGTGATGGATTGATGCAGCTTTGCTGTTTGTCTGCTACACCTCCGTCTCCTGTGTCGGGTTTACTGCGCACGGATGACGCTGGCCCATCATCAGACTTGTAAGTCTACTTGAAATGCACAGTTGAAAATTACTAGAAATGAAGAATCAAGCGGCAGTAAATCGAACTAGGTTACTTTATTGTGCAATATAGCAGTGATACACATGGCCGCCTTGCACCATGTGTATCACTCCTTCACTGTATATTTTCACAATAAGTAACCTAGTTTTTCTTTACTGGCGCCTGATTCTTCAGTTTTGTTTTCAACTGTGTCCTTACGGCTAAACAGTTTTCATACATAAGGCCCCTAAGGTCCGTCTTCAGCTAACCATAAATTCCCCTAGATGACCAACATTAACCAGTTGAGAGGTGAACGATCACGGAAAACAACTAGAATAGTTTTGGATCATCGGAGATGTGCCTTACTTTGCATCGACATGACACAATGGACCATCATCTGGTTGACAAATCAGACGCAAAGGAGTTGGTGGCATGCACCTTACGGCCTTGTGACGTCCTCTGACCACTCTTGGGACAGTTTTTGCCGGTGATGGCATTGATTCTGTTCAAAGAGGCTATTGCATTAGGGAATACCCGGCTGCCATGGGAGGGTTGACATGCTCTGGACAATGTTTAGGTATGTGGTACTGCTGCAATTTAACATCCAACCTGTGCCAGGACCCTAAGTTTTGGCTCAGGAACATACCCAGCGGCTTTACACTGGCCTCCGCCATCTTGTCTTCTTCCTATCCATCATGGTGACACAATGGCCTGTCCACGATATGCGAAAAAGAAACCGTTACCCTCATAGGACAGGCCACCTACTTCCACCCGCTCCATGGGGTTTCCGTTTTGGTCTACAACAGGCGCATTCTAATAGGTGATGGCACTTTTGGTGGGGGATAAGGGTCCAGCAAGCAGCCTATCCACAGCTAACGCAATGCACTAATGTCTCATTCCTTTTTATCTAACTAATATGAAAGGGTTTTCAGAATTTTTTGACTAATGCCTAAAAAAATTATATATAAAAACTCAGCAATGAGGTACATCAATATCACTATGTTCACATACAGCCGATCGATCACTGGAACTACAGTGGTCATATGTTCCATACAATGAACAGTGAGTGTCAAGAACATGATTGCTACATGGTCACATGAAAAATAATGTGACATTACTACTAGGGGAGCAGTAGAAGAGAGGCGAGTACCCTTTAACCCCTTAAACGAACGTCCTGAAAAGTTGTAATGACCAGAACATTCTTTTAAGTTTTTGCCTCCTTACGTTTCAAACAGTTTGTAACTTTTTTATTTTTCAATGACGCAGTATGTATGAGGCCTCATTTTATTGGACAAGTTTTGTACTTTCTATGGGGGAATAGTTTTAAGTTCTCACTATAAATAAGATTACAGTAGTTTTTTTTATTTTGTAAAAAAAAAAAAAAAAAAGTTTTTGTTTTTTTTTTCATTTTTTTTTTTACACCATGCACATTTCACACTTAATAACTTTTAAGATAAATACTACAGGTTAATACAGTCATGTGTGGATACCTCATATTGTAGGTTTTTTGTGTGTGTTGATGTATGCACAATTATTTTATTATTAAATATTTTTTAATTATTTAAATTTTTTTTTTTTACATTTTATTTACTCCCATGAAGGGAGAAACTTTTACATTTTTATTTTTAAATTATTTTTTTTATACTTATATCATATATGAATATCCTAATACATTACTAATACATTCTTATCCTGTGTCACTTTGACACAGGCAGTGATCTGAGGACAGCACACAGTGTGTCCAGGTCACTGTCTTCATAACAGACAGCGCTGGGAGCTACTCTAGGTCCCCAGGCTGACTGTGCTAGCCGTTCCCCGGGCCTCTGTCGGTCACCGGTGTTCCGATCACCCTACAGAGCAGGGAACCCCTTTGATTGCACTGCGGAAACGCACCGCTGCGAGCAAAGGTTAAAGCAGCAGCGGGTTGCGAGTTTCCTCCGCACCCTGGTGCGTGCAGACAAGCTCTGGGACGGGCTTGTAGTACTACAGCCCCAATCCCCGCACAGCTGCGGCACCAGGCGCCGCAAACTCTGATGTATCTGCAACGACGCCAAAAGACGGTGCGCGGCTGTTAAGGAGAAAAAAAATTAAAAATAATTTAACAGTCCCGGCCAGTAGCAGGGTTTCCCCAAAGCATCAGAAAACCCTCTGGATTGCTTCTTTGGAGAAAATCAAAATCTTCGCGCTAGATGGTCCAAACCACATGCCCTGTGCGCAAACTGCTTTTATTATCCCACAGCAAATTGAGTGAGAATATTTTTAGACCATGCTTTTTCCCACTTCCAAAAATTCCATCATTAATCTATTCCATTTATAGATATGGATATTCTGCTTTAGAAACCCAATAATTCATGTTGGCTGTGTGTCTCAGGCCATTGTTTGATAACCAGAATTTATCTCCCCCATTGTGCAACAGGTCTTCCCATACTTTTCTTTAACGTTTGCTTAAAGGGTTTTCTCACCCTGCAGTTTCAGACCACATCCACCTTTAGACAGACCCTTCCTGTCCGACGAGGCAGGGTCCAGTGATTGGCCATATCAGCTCTGCTGTTCCTGTTTTTAAGCGACATGAGAGCTGATGTCTGTAAAAGTGTAGCACACAAAGTTACAGAGCTCTAAAGAGCGAAAGCTTTTCACATTTCGTTAACAAACTTCGTTGCCTAGAGACCAGACTCTACCAAGATCGGGACGACGGCAGCTTGGGAGCAATGAGCGCCTAGGGAGAGGTTGGTCGGTAAACTTTAGTGTGCACTAAGAGGAGATAAAACTCTTTTCTCCTGAGATAATGCAAAAGCAGCCTGCTTGAACAGAGGAGGGTCAGGGTATGTTCACACAGCAGATTTGGGGGGGGGGGATTACATTTGGCGGGTAGTTGCGCTGCAATGTCCCGAAGTACTACCTGCAAATACAGTAAATTATAGCACTTATTTAGCCGCTTGGCATATTCCCCTGCACGTACTGTGCAACCATAAAAAGAAGGACACGTTCCTTCTTTTGGGAAAGCCCATGTACTTTCACCACCAGAACTAATTTTGCGGCACACAAGTACGCACCACAAATACCATGTGTGCACTAAAAAAAAAAAAAAAGTCACATTCAAAGAAAAAAATAAAAAAAAAAAAAAAAAGAAAAACAAAAAAAAACACGGAAAAAAAAAAAGAAGAAAAAAAATAAAAAAACAAAAAAAACAAAAAAAATAAAAAATAAAAAAAGGAAATAAAAAAAAAAAATATAAAAAAAAACAAAGAAAAAAAAAATAAAAAAATCTAAAAATCTAATAAAAGAAAAAAAAAAAAAAGAAAAGACAAAAAAAAATAATAACAAAAGAAAGACAAAAAAAAATAAAAAAAAAGAAAAAAACAAAACACACAAAAAACAATAACAAAAAAAAAAACAAAAAAAAAAAAAAGAAAAAAAACAAAAAAAAAAGACAAAAAATTAAAATATAAAAAAAAAAAAAAAGAAAAACCCAAAAAAAAAAAAAAAGAAAAAAAAAAAAAAAAAAAAGAAGAAAAAAAAAAAATAAACAAAAAAAAGAAAAAAAAAAAATGGATAAAAAAAAAAAGGAAAAAATAGAAATAGAAAAAAAAACAAAAAAAAAAAAAAAGAAAATAGTAAAGAACAAAGATAAATCAAAATGTGAAAAAAAAAAATAAAAAAGAAAAGAAAAATGATAAAAAGTATAAAAAAAAAAAAAAAAAAAAAAAAAATAAAAAAAAATCACGCCCCCATCACGCTCCCCACCCCCCCCCCCTCCCCCACCACACCCCCCTCGCCCCCCCCCACTTCTTAGCCACCAGTGCCCAGCTTCCTCCTATGCAACCCTTGTGTACAGCCGCCTGGCCAGGACTAGCCCTTGCCACAGCCCAACCCCTATCGACTCCCCATGTTTTCCCCGCCAAATAAGACCCAGAGCCTTTTTAGTTAAGCACTCAATTTTTTATTCAGAGTTTGGCTGCTTATGCTGAGCTGTATTGAAGAAATCACAACGTCCCGGTAGTATGGCCAGCTATGTAGGAGAGAAGACGCGTGGTGCAGAGGCTCCTCCAGAGATTTGCTCCTATCAGCCTATCTAGCCAGCAAAATGGGCCAGAGGCGAAATAAAAAGGCATTCCTGCCTTCTGGACCGCCTGCTGAACAGCTGGGGCTGCCCATTTCCAACTTTTTTGCGCCCCTGCAGAATTTAGAGGAGAGCGGGCCCTCTTCCCGCACACGTGAGCAGCCGGCGCCATCTTCTAACACAGCCGCGGGAGCGAGTGGGGGCGCGGCGGACCCGGAGGCAGCGGAGCTGTCAACCCAGCACCTCCCTTCTTCAGCGCGGGAGGGACCGTCTGTCCAGGCGGAACCTGTCACCTCAACGTCGGCCCGTGGCTCCGGGCACAACACAGCGGCAGCTCCGGATGCAGGCGGACCTCGGAGCGGGTGGCCTGCGGGACCATCGGGCGCCGGGGATCCACGCCAGCCACGGAGCGGCGTCGCTCCCTCGACACTGTGCCTTCTCAGACACCTGCCCTGGGGCCGGAGCGGGGAGCGGACTACTATGCATCCAAGAGGCACATCGCTGGGGCCTCTCAACTCTCCCAGGCCGACTCCTTTGAACCACGGAGGGAGCCTGCAGCGAGCCATTCACTAAACGCCACAGCTAACTGGGCAGCCGAGGGCCCGAACGGAACGGCGCACACTGCAGCCGAGGTGCCGTCCCTGGAGGGGACAATTGGGGATCAGGGGTGGCAGCCTTGGCCCTACAATGAGCAGCATGCTGACATGCTGTCCAGGTCCCTTCCAGACTCTTCACCCCATCCGGAGCCTCGGGGGGCTGGGGGTTCACACTGCCCGGACACATTGCGGTCCCCATGGAGCGCCCAGCGAGCCGCAGCACCAGGGCTGTCGCGGTCGGCTGGTGGCTCTGAGATAGGGGAGAGTCGACACCGGCCCCTATCTGAGGAAAAGGTCCATACGCTACGGGACAGTTCTAATGAGGACCAATTGGACTCCACAGTACTGCTCTCTGGCTCTCCCGCGCAAGGGAGTCCCTGTTCTGGAGGCAGCGGGCTGGGCCGCCGGATGCTCCCAGGTCCGGGTGAGACGACCAACTTCCGGGAGGATGCCCCCTGGGCCTCAAGCCCTAACTCCAGCACATGGGGCTGTAGCCACACGCGTCGCGCCCTGGGGGGAATTTATTCCAGGGTTTCCCCCCTCTGTCACATTGTGGATTCTCAGGAGTCTGTCCTCCGTTCTACCGTCTGGTCTCTCTCCACCAGAAGATGCGGTCCGTGCTCTAGAGGCACACCCAGAGTTGAGAGCGCTCCTCTCATTCCTGCCGACCAAACAGGACTTGCAAACCCTGACCCGAGACCTGCAGCGTTCCTGGAGGCGGGACCTCCGCCCGGTTCAGTCGGATGTGGCTAACCTCCAGGCTAGAGTTCACCAGTTAGAAAAGACCCAGGAGTCGACATCCAATCTCGGCACCCCTTGCAGTCCTCACTAAAGGGCCCAAAGCTCTTTAACATCTGCCCGCTAACCAAATCCATGGCCCAAACCCGGGGGACCCCTGCGGGGGCCCTTTCCGGAATCAGTCAGGCGGGTGAAAATTACAAACCCCCTTTTAAACCCAAATTGTTTAAAAAAAAATCCGGGCCGCCCGGGGGCAACCTTCATTTTAGTTTGACAGGTCCGCACCGGGGGTTGCTTCCCCCAAAGTAAAGGGGTCCCCCCGCCGCGAGAAATTAAACCCGCAGAAAACCACCACTTCACCCCAAAGAAAAATTTTGCAAAGGGAAGGCTGATGCAGCGGGTTGGGGGTTTGAGAGTTTTTGAGCTTTTAGCCCTTTTTCCCGGACCTGTCACAAACCCCACCCGGGCGTCTGAGGGGAGCCCCTTTAAAACCCCTTTTCGGTCCTTCATCCCAAATTTCCCTAAAAGGTGGGGGGTTCCCCTTTTCGCTCCAGGGCAAGCATCTCCGACAGGAAAGATCACCTTCCGCACGTTTTGGGATCTACCACTTTTTTTGTTTTCCCCTCTGGGTTTTGCCGGGCGTATCCCCCCAATTGGTCATCGGCTAACTCT
>JAODAL010069710.1:0-16232 GCA_025379985.1 Phyllomedusa bahiana
TCTGGTTTTTTTTTCCCTTCCCACCTTTCAAGAGCCATAACTTTTTTATTTTTCTACCTACATAGACATACGAGAGATATTTTTTTTTTGTAGGAAAAGATGTACAATTTTTTTTATTCTTCTACAGTGTTTAGAATACAGGATAAATGATGTTATATTTTAATAGAAACAACTTTTAAGGACATGGTAACATTAATTATGTGTAACTTTTTTATTTTGTTATTTGTGAAATGGCAAAAGGTGGTTATTTGAACTTTTAATAGTTTTCCTTTTTTAATACTTTTAAAACATTTTTTTTCCATTTTTACCCTTAACATTTTACTCCCTAGGATACCTGACCACTAAGCGGCATGATTGTCTGTACACCCTTCTGCATTGTATTAACAAAGATGGCAGTTCTGCTACTTCCAGCCTGGGGAAGGACATAATAGAAACAAAAACTCGGCAGCTATGGAAGCCTTCATTAGGGTTCCATAGCGCCATGTTAATGGATCAGCACCCTGCAATCTTACTGGGTTAACTGCTAACTTGAGAGGTAAGTTAGCAGTTGACACCAGCCTCCTATAAAGCAGACTTAGGGCATGTCCCCACGCCACGGGCTTTCGGCCGGTTTTTCAGCCGGTTTGTTGAAAAACCGGCCGAAAATGAGCACAATGGTGCTCTATGGAAAACACGTGCAGCAGTCCCCACTGCACGGGTTTTCCGTCCGGCGGTTTTTCTGTCCGGCGGTTTTTCCGCCCATAAAACATTGTACTTGCACAATCTTCCGTCCGGTTTCTGGACGTAATCTGTGCAAGCCAATGTGAAGGGGGAGGGCTTTTCTCCGCTCATCGTGGAGAAAAGCCGTCCTCCCCGCGGCCGTGGGGACGGCCGCAAAACAGGACAAATACCGGCTGGCAAACTGGCTGGTATTTGTCCTGTGCCGTGAGAACGCGCTCTTACTGAGTACGCCCGCTATATAGGACCTCACCGGCACCATGAAAGGGTTCAAAACTGAGGTATAAGCCTTTGTATCCTGCCAATTGGAAAGCCACTAAGATGACAACAAAAAAGAAGGCTCAAAATCACCTGGATGGCCCAATACTACAGAATCATCAAAATCTGAAATTTCTTGAAATACAAGAAGTCTAGTATTCATGTGTACAATTTTTCCTTCACCACCCAGGGTCTCACCCAGGGTCTATTAGTCCATTAGATCCACTCTTCTGCTTGCAAGATGTGCATACTGCTCTGAACAACAGGAGTGTGGATCTAATGGACGAAAAGACTTTGGTCGAGACCCTGCTGTATACCACAGATCTTAACAATTGCAAGTTTTCTCTTGAGAAAAGACTTAATGCAATAAATCTAAGGTAAAAAGAATTAATAAATGACGCAAGTGAGAAAAACGCACATCACATGATGTGTATTATGTGAATAAGGCATATTATCTTGGGACAAAGGAAGAGCCTGTAAAATATGGTTAAAGTTGTGGGATGATGAAATAAGATTGTTTCATTTATATTTTCTACAATTTCTTCATTAGGCATAGCATCAAGAGCTAAAATAAGACAATTTTTTTGTGATCAGTTAAAACAACTTGATACTTAGCTATGGGAAAAAAATGGAGAGAGATGCAGATTACTCCACTTAATGGACCAGTGGGACAGAACTGTCTCTTCCCCAATTTTAGAGATTTCTGCTTTGAGAATTTTTCATTTATATGACTGTATAAGAATTAAGTAAAAAGGGGTGGTTAAAGGGGTTTTCCCATGAAATAAAGTGTACTGTACAGGTCGACTCTCAGCTAGCTGCAAGCCGACCATGCATGTAAATGAGGAGGGCGTTGTTTGTGGCCATCCTCCCCATTCACTTCTATTTGAGCTCCTGAATATAACCAAATGCACTACACTTGGCTATATTCGGGAGCTTCCAGAAAAGTGAATGAGGAAAACGGCAGTAGTTGCTGACCCCGTTATTTACGGTCAACTCAAAGCTAGCTGAGTGCCTACCCGTGCAGTACACTTTGCTTCATGGGAAAACCTCTTTAAGTAAAAATATGTGATTGTTTCAGCACCCCAAAATGCACAACAACCCCTTGTTATTTAGAACGGTTAAAGGGTTTACCAACTCAGAAAATCCTTCAAATTTCTGTAATAGGGAATTGAAAATCCCACTGCAAACCCTTGAGCAGTGCTATAGCTACAGGGTTTGCAGCGGTTGCACTTGCGCAGCACTGAGCTATGGAGGTCCCAAAGGTCCCTTGCCCCCCCTCCTGTTCCTTTTTTGTCCTAGGGCAGGTCACAGAACCCAGCTTACGAGCTTTGGACAGGAGGGTAGGTCTTATTTTTCTGTTTCTGAAGACAGTGAGGATGGGACCCAATGGGGCTGTCAGCAAGCCCAGTTTTGGGGGCATGTCCCATGGCAAGGTTTTTTTTTGGTCTTTTTCTAGAGAACCATCTGAAAACCTGAAAAGCAACGCCCCCCCATAGACTTAAAATAAAAAAAAAGTTCAGCAGCCCCCCACTGAACGGACTTTCCGGCCAGGCGGTTCTTCAAACTCCCCGGCGTCCGAAAAATTTTTTGCTTGTTTCCAAAGGGGAAAAATTTAACATTGGACAATGTAAGCTGCTCAGAAAGGAGTGAGTGGTTTTTGTCCATTTTTTTGGTGCGGGGGGGGGGGTTTTTTTGGGGCAGTTTTAGGTTTTTGCAGAAAAATGTGAAGAATGAACCCCATTTTTTATGGGGTGTTTTTTTGCAGGTCCTTTTCACTTTTTTAAAACACAAAAGGCCCGAAAAAACCCATTTCCTGTTTCTGAGGAAGGGACTCATATTGACCACAGTTGTCTAATAGGGAAAAACTCTTTTTATTTTTATTTTTTTTTTTTAAAAGAACTTGGAAAAACACACAATAAATGTCTTGCTGGACAAGTCCAAAAGAGGGAAAAATGGAATTAAGGGTGACCATGGTGGAAATAAAAAAAAAAATCACGGTTTTCTTGACCAAAATCAGAATATTTTTTGCACTCAGTACATTTTCCCCGCTTTAAAACATAAAAAAACCGTGAAAAACCGGGACAAAACAGGGGCAAAAACCGTCAAAAAAAACCGAAACCGCCGAAAACCGCTGGTTTTTGTGTCAAAAACATCCAAAAACCGGTTGTAATGAAAGTTCTGCGGGAGTCTAAACAGAGCTGTTTTTGCCCCTTTCCCCGTGTAAATGCACCTTTAGGGCAGCCCCTATGGCACAGAGAAAATTCCCCGGTCAATTATCCGATGATTTGCTCTGTTTATGGAGCCCCTTTTCTTTGGCCCTAAGGGGGCGGGTTTTTTTCCGCTGTTTCCCCCCCCTTTGCATTTACATGTTCATGTCACCTGAAAAAAGGGCAAAGAATGAACTGTTCAATGTTTTTTGCACTGCGGGGTCTAAAAAACCCGGGGAAAAACCATGCATGGGGACTGCTGCTGGATTTCCTTGAGGTCCGTGATAAAGTTTGACAGCTGGTTTACAACGCTTTTTAAAACGAAAAACCCTTCTTAAAACCGGGGAAAAACCTGCCAGTGGGGACAAGCCCTTAGTGTGGAGAGGAGGAGCGCAGGCACAGCTTCTATAGTTAGAAATTTGAATTTTTAAAAAAAATTTTCAATCGACAGAAAAACACACATTTCTCACAGTCTTCAGATAATTGGTTGGGTCTTGGGTTTTGGACCAGGGGTTGGTGTGGCAGCAGCCTCAGATAATACTTTCTAAACTGTTAAATGTGCAGCCAGTTTATTCAAAAAGTCAGTCTATGCTTTTGGTCCACCAAAGGTTGCAGACAGTTCATCTTACTGGTCAATTAATCTGGTTTGCTTGTCTTCTTAGAAATTGATTCTGCAATCAGACATTGTAATTTATCTAGAACGCAATCCCAGTTGAAACTTTTAACTACTCTACAGGGATATAACCTTCACTGCTGAACGTTCCTAAGTTCCCATGTAGTAATTCAGTAAGTCCCAGCACAGCAAGCAAAAAGGTAGTTGAAACAATCAGCAACAGTTATTCAAACATGTAAGGGAGAATCCAAATGCAGATTAGATATAACACCAAGGTCAATATCTAGCAAGAGTAGAATTAAAAAGTTTACAGAACAGAACCAGGTAGCCCAAACTAACAACTAAAACACAAGTAAGTAGGAACTTTTCCAGCCAATGGAGTATAAAAGTTCAAATCTTTATTTACCGTGAACAAGGGCAAAGCTTGACGCCCGAAACGCGTTGGTTTCTTTGCTACTACTTTTTACCCTCTGCACTATTGCATTTATTATGAAATAAAGATTTGAACTTTTATACTCCATTGGCTGGAAAAGTTCCTACTTACTTGCATTTTGGGTCCTGCGACTGAGGACGGAGGAACAGCCGGAAGGAAAAGAAACCTTACACAGTGACGGACCAGGTGAACCCTACAATCAAGGTGAGCTAACGCCCTACAAGCTTTGTGTGGTTTAACAACTAAAACAGACACATGCACACAAGAGTTTGAAATAGAGGTTTCAGCTCCAATTGGCCAGAAGACAAGAACTCCTAATTTGCTAATTGAGTGGTTGTTAAATTTAAAGGGCCAGCGCACCGGTAATTCTTTATTGCTGGCCGCTGCCCCTAGTTAAGCCTGCCTCTTCCTGGTTACCCTGCCAGATCTTTAGTGCCTTACCGCCTACTGAGAAAGCATTTCCTGAGTCTAGTTCTGATTGCTGTGTACCGTACTTTCTTGCCTCCGTCCCTCGACCACGAACCTTTTCCGCCTGTCCTGACCTTATTGCCTGTCCCCGACTACGAGCCTGCCTTACGATTCTGTACCACGCTATACCTTGGCTGCCACCGCAAGCAAGTCACGTCAGGGGTAGCGACCTGGTAGACTCCTGCCGCAGCAAATCCATCCTGCTTTGCGGCGGGCTCTGGTGAAAACCGGGACCTACTTAGATTCCGCTCCCTGGCGTGGCTTTCACCATTGCTTCGGTGATCCAGTGGATCCACTACTGTGAACCGTTACAGGTTGAATTGCACTAAAAACATTACTGCATTGGCGATTGACATGCAGTGACTACAGGAGTGCAGCGAGTTATCTGCATCACACAAAATCTCTAGTATGTGACTATAACATTCACACTGTATTCATAATGCCTTATTACAGTAAATTAGAATTGCCCCACTCTGCCTCTGAAAATCCAGCCATGCTGTTGCCTTCCAGTGTCTCTGTACATAGTTGACATGAATGAATTACAAATGAAAAACTATCATGCCCACATCCCCTCTTTCACTAAATTATCTTTTGTGTGACCCTTTTGTCATTCATAACATGAAATCTATGTGCTAGATGTTTAGCAATATGAACACTGAATGGCATTAAAGGGGTTGTCTCACTATAATGATTAATCTTACCTCAGTCCTGCTTTCTTGGTTTCATTTTGACTGGCTTCTACTAGGCTGCAGTAGAAGCCAGGTCTGTAGCTATAGCAACCAGTCATGGCAGCCTATCATGAGAGATTGAACAGGTCTGTTGATGTAATCCATACAAGAGGGGATATCTCAGAATAGGTAGAACACTGTTAATGAACATATATTGCAAAGTGACTTGTTTTTACCAGATCTTTAACATAAAAAGCACTCCTAGCAGTGAGACAACCCCTTTAAGATTTAGGCAGTATGGCGGTGTTTTTTAAATGCATTTTTGTGTTATTACTTGATACTGATGAAAAAATACTAATCGTGTACAATATGGTTTCATAATTTGCACAGTATTATTAGTACTTTGTGCAAGGCCTTACTGTTGGAGACATGTATTGAGAGAAATGAACAGCGCTACATTCTACCCTACATGTCTGTTAAATATCTATTTTTTTTAGTAGAACATTTAGCTTTCACATCCCTATGGACCTGTATATCTATCCTATTTTATTGACTGCTTGATGATTCATGTTCCCTGTCTGTTAGATTGCTTCCCTTTACATCTGCACGTTCAACCTATTTGCTACTCAGGTATTCAGTGTAGGGGTTTATTACGATGCCAGTCTCCTCGTGTTTCCTTATCACTTTGGAAATAAATAATGAACACCAATAACTCCACTAATAGTCTAATTTGATTCCATCTTTGCTACATGGGGAGGGCAATGTCGGTGTATTACATGTGTAAACAATTTTATTAAGTCTTAAGTGAAGCAAAATTTGCATGTTATTAGCATCCACCGTTGAAGTGATTGGAATATCAATGTAGTGTGTAAAAACAGGAAAAGAATGTGCATTTTATCTACTTCCTGCTGAACAAACAGGCTTCAATGGATCCTGCAGCAATTTATTTAATTTGGCAGTCAATGGCTGAATCACATTTATTCTGATTGCACCCCATGCTGAAAGCTAACATTCATTCTGTCATCTCATCCTGTTCAGGAATATCTGAATGCTACAAAGGTCTATTAATTAAGTTAGTTATACTTAAGAAATTATGTAGCTAATATGTTACACGTGGAACATTAAACTGACTTACTGAAATGAACAGACATTTACGAACAAATCATGAATATTATTCCAGAGCTCAGCAGTTGATTAGCTGTAACCTTGACCTTAACTTTGTGAAATTATTGATATTTCTGGTGGCAGAAGATTTGCATACCATTTAAATGCTAAAATGGAACAATCCTGTCATGCTTTCTCTGTTTCAATGATTCCTAATGAACTGTGTAGCTTATTGAAAATGTTATGATGTACAACATAGGAGTTTTGTATACTTCATTGTGTAAACTTTGCAATAAAATACTTAGCACATACATTAGAATATTACCAGAATGAATTATTTTAATTTGGCTAAATGGACAGCTTCGTTGTCTCTGCTTGTGTACATATATTCCACTTTTACTGTTTTGTATTTATGTATAACAATTGAGTTAACTGAATATTTCTGTATTGTACTGTTAAGCCTAAGGCCATGTCCCCACTGCACGGGTTTTCGGCCGGTTTTTCAGACCGCCTGAAAAACCGGCCGAAAATGAGCACAATTGTGCTCTATGGAAAACCCGTGCAGCAGTCCCCACTGCACGGGTTTTCCGCCCAGCGGTTTTGTCGCCGGCGGTCCGGCGGCAAAACATTGAACATGTGAACATTGACGGAAGATGTGCTGCTCAATGGGAGGGGTGAGGGCTGTTCTCTGCTCATCGCGGAGAAAAGCCGTCCCCCCCGCAGCCGTGGGGACGGGTGCAAAACAGGACAAATACCGGCCGGCAAACTGGCCGGTATTTGTCCTGTGCCGTGTGAACGCGCCCTAACACTCACTTAATTAACAACTGCTTTAACTATTTATACATTTTGCTACATGTATAAATGCTCCAGGAAATAATTTTTACTATATATACAGTAAAAAATTAATACCTAGAGCATTTCTACATGTAGCAAAATGTGTATATAGCTAAAAGTAGTCATTAAACGATACACACACACACACATATATATATTTACTTCCACATACATTGTAAGCTCTTGTAAGCAGGGCCCTCCCACATCTTGTTTGATTTGATAATGGGTTTGTTTCTATTTAGTTTTACATACAACTTGTACTTAAAGGGAATCTGTCTCCAATTTTTTTTTTACTTATTAAATCAGGACCCTGATCCTATTTCTTTTCCTCTGTTGTTTTTATTTCCTGATTGTAGATTTCTCCTTATTCGCCTCCTAAAAATTTGTTTGTGGAAGACATTCTTGCCTTGCACTGCTTTAACAGCAGTCAGAAGATACTTTATAGCAGCTTCATGCCATAGATTCTTAAGACATTTCTGTCCCAAGACTTGTATAGGAATTTTCACTGTGAAGGAGGGGGGGGGGAGAGGGGGAGCTGTGACATCTCCTCTTGTGACTGGTGGATCCTGTGTTATCTGTACACCATGGTGTCTCCTTTCAGTTCGACCCTGCTTTTACTGGTAATGAGCCCACTCGTGAAAAGCTCTCTAAACAGAACAGGAAGTGTCAGATGATTATTAGGCCTAGTGGCCAAAGTGAGAACTGCAGGAATTAAGAATTATAAAAAAAAATACTGAAAGTGATCTGGAAAATTAAAAAAAACATAACCAAAAAGTCCTAAAAAATGTGTTTGACATAAAAATGGGAGTTAAACAATAAGTAATTTTTTGATGACACATTCCCTTTAAGAGCAGAGGCCATTGAAGGGCATGACTCAGAAAGTGTGTCAGAACATGTGTCATCCCCCATTACCTGTAGCTCCAGACGCCTTGGCTTCTTCAAGACTTTTTTAGCGGCACTGCATGCTATAAGCAGACGCTTGCACATCTGCCACCAGACTCTCTTCCTCCAGGTGTGACCTAAAGAAGGCCAACCCGAAGCAAAGTGTAAAATGTATCTCACTTGGGGGGACATGTATGATCGGGCTTTTCACTTCTTTTCTGGCGTATAATGTCCCTCACTGTGCCGTCTCCGCTGTCGGACGCACCTACCCTATGTGTTAGGCGCATTCTGCAAAAGCGTCACCACTTGGTAATATGCCTAACATAAAGGGGCGTGCTGTGGACGTTCTGGGGCGGGACGCACCACATTCGAAAACTTTGACGCATGTATGAATGCGGGTCAGCAAACTGAGGCGCATTACAGCTCCGACAGGCAGATCTATTTCAATGTGGTCTGTCTGAGCCGGAGGCGTCGAAGTTTACACTGCATTCATGAGCATACTTCGGTCACCAGCATACATCAGGCGCAGTTTTCACCCAAAAAAACGTGAATCAATGTACTTCTACGTGCCGAGTTCATACATGTCCCCCTTGATTGTTGCACTATGCAGAGTTATTATACCTATTAATCCATATGTTTGCTGCAAACAAATGATAAACGTTTCATGAATTAATTACAAGGTGTGCTGTGCATTTACTCTGATCTTAAATGGGAGAGAATATCCTCCCACTGAGTCCCAACAGACTCACTAATCCAAGATGTTTGGTACTAATATAATTTCCTTGAGGGACAGAAAGTGATGTAAAAGTCACTGATCTGGGAAAAGCCCCCAAAAAAGCACAAAAGCTTTTGGGGTGTTAAAGGGGTTTTGCCCCATCTCAATTTTATACCCCTGCACCCGCTCTTCAGCTATGTGTTCTAAAGGGGGGGTTGTGATTTGTTTTTAATTGAAAACATTGGGCCCTGCAGGTGGGGCATACAAAAAAGCCTTTCCCCTTTTTAGTCAAAAAAAAAGGGCCCTTTTTTGTGTAAGTACAACATTGTAATCAGAGGTTTAAAAAATTTTTTTCCCGGCACAAGGGGCCTAGGTTTTTAAAAAACCCGGGAGGAACCAAAAAAGTGGGTTTTTTTTTCCCTTTTTTTCAAAGCACATAAATGATTAGGGTTTTTTTTTTTAATTTATTTTTCACTGTTTAAAATAATTAAATAAAAGGGGTACAGAGGGGGGGATAGAAGACAGAAACCCGGGGGTTTTAAAAAATAGTAGTCCTTTAAGGGGGAAAGGGGGATGTTTAAGGGTTTTGCGAACCCGTAGGAGCTCTCAAACCCTTATCATATTTCCCCCGGAGACGAGCGTAAAGTAAAAGACAATTTAAGGGGCAGCTAAAACAAAAAAAGGTGCAGAAATTTTTAAAAATAAGAATGGTGAAAAAAGTTTATTATTTAATTTACCAAAAATTCCCCTCAATTTTTTTTGGGGGGCAAAACCCCCTTTTTAAAACCTTCCCTATGTTATCCTTAAAAAAAAAATAAATTTTTTATTTTTTGTCTTAAATTTTTTATAACAGGAAAAAAAAAAGTTTTAATATTTTTAAAATATAAAAAATTTTTAAAATTATTGGAAAAATATAAAAGAGCAGATTTCACCTTTATATGTAATATTTCAGAAGACGTTCCTTAAAAGGGCCCTTTTAAATTTATGCTTTCCCTCCATAAAAAAAAAATCTATTTTCCATCACTGTTTTGAGGGGGGTTTTTATCAGGCCAGGTTCATCGAAAGACTTTTTTTTTATTTATTCAAAAAATTTAATAAGAAACACAGAGCCCCCATAGTCGTGCTGCCCGTATTCAATAAATTCCCCACCTTTTACCCAGCATTTTTTTGGGAAGGCTTCATTGCCTGGCTGATGAAACAGGTTCTTCTTTCTGCCTAATGCTTTTCCTTTTCCTGTGCCCAGATAAATTTTCTTTTTTTGTTTAAAAAAAGGGTTTTGCCCTTGGGGAAAATGGGTTCAAAATTTCCCGTTTTTAAGGGAAAAAAAAAATTTTGGGAAAAAGGCAGATGTGCGAGGGGGAAAACAAATTCCCGGAATTTTTATGACTTTTTTTTGAAATGCCCTCATCCTTTGTAAATTTTTTTATTTTTGGTCAATTTAATTTTATTGTTCCTGTTTCTAATGTTTTTCATCGTTCATTCCAAACATTTGCATTGGATGTGATTAGAAACAATTACATTTGGTAATGCTCAAATTTAGTTTAATAAACCAAACCGTCTGGCCAAACTTAAAGACTTTGCCAAATTGCAGGAAATCAACAGAAGAATTCAACAAGTGAAATCAATTATGCTAGATACAAGTGAGTAGGAATAATATATATTGAACACATCTGAATTCTTTTTAGTGATTTTAATATACAGGCTATCCTATCCTCATTCCATCATTTTTTGCTGCTGACTTACCACATAAATTGATTGCAGTTTATTATTCATTAACTGCACTAAATTCTTACTTATACGATCTTCAGCTTCATATTTACCTGTATTCCTCATTAAAATTTATTGATCATTAACGACACTAAGGGCCACATGTATGAAAACTCTCTAGGTCTAAAATTCACTTTGTTTCCCATAGCAACCAGAGTGCCCCTTTCATTTCATAAAGTACTTTGGAAAAATGAGAGGGGCGCTCTGATTGGTTGCTATCGGAAATAACAAGTATCACACCATAGAACATCAATATAAAATCTGATATATATATATATATATATATATATATATAAATATATATATATATACAGTATATATATATATATATATATATATATATATTTTTTATATAAAAATTATATAATGCATATTATATATTATATAATATATATAATATATATATATATTATATACACACACACACACATAGGTTTTATTAAGAAATTCAAACAAATTTGACAACAATTGTCATATGTCATATCATTCGGTATAGAAAATATTTATCAAGAGGATATCACAAAAGTGCATAACTGATTTTATCCTGACTTAATATTTATACCCTTAATGTTTATCTCCATCTGATTAATCTGATTTATCTACCATCAGCACCAATATCAATACACCAAAAACAATTTACTCCACTATATTAACTTGCCTTTGGTGCAACCCTGGTTTTCCACATGTAATTTCAACATCCAAGAACCATTCATATAATCCAACACAATTACCCAATATTACACTCCAACCCCTGCCTGATGCCTGAAAAAAGGATGTAAACGAGGGAAGCCTAAATCAAAGGCAGAAACGCAAGAATAAGAACTACAGGTAAAGTTAACAATGATCTTTTTTTAATTTAAAAGGTAATATTAACTATTTCTAAGTTTACTTTAATAATTTAGAATAGATCTGACCTATTTGAGCTTTAATTTAACCCCGTACCGCCGGAGCCAGTTTTGGCCTCTCTGACAGAGCCCTACTTTTGAAATCTGTCATGTGTCACTTTATGTGAGAATAACATTTTGACACTTTAACCTATCCATGTGATTCAGAGATTGTTTTCTCGTGACACATTTTGCTTTAAGATAGTAAGAAATATTGGTCCAAAAAATGCTTGTTTATTTGTGAAAAATATCAAAGAATCGTGAAAAATTAGAAAAATTTACCAATTTTAAACTTCAAAAATTCTGCATGTAAGCAGATAGTTATTCCACTCAAAATTTGTTTATAAATGCATATATATATTTTTTAAATGTCTTTTTTTTTTTACGAATCAGGGGGCTTAGAAATTTAGTAGTAAATTTAAAATTTTCAACAAAAATTTTCAATATACATTTTTTAGGGACCAGTCCAGTTCTAACGTGACTTTGATTGACCTGTATGTTAGATACCCCATAAATGACCTCATCTAAGAAACTACACCCCCTTTAAAGTACTCAAAACAGCATGTAGGAAGTGCATTAACCCAATAGGTGTTTCACAGGGGAAATTTTTGCAAAGTGGAAGTGAAATTTCAAATTTCACTTTGTTTGCAGATTTTAAATTTTTATTACATTATTCACAAGAATCGGTAAATGTGGGTCAGGGATATGCAACTTAATATTGATTCCCCAGATTCTGCGTTTTCAGAGATATCCACGTATGTGGCCCTAGTGCATTATTTGGCTCAAACACAAACCCCAGAATAGGAGGAGCCCCCTAATGGACTCTGGGGTTAATTTTCATTACGATTTTATTTAGGGGCCCTTTCAGGGTTGGGGACACCCTCAGGTGCTAAAACTTAAAAAATTCCCCAAAAAATACCCATATTGGAAACTACACCCCTTAAAGGAATATTCCCGGGGTGTAGTGAGCATTCGACCCACAGGTGTGTCACAAAATTTTTTTGCGTTAGGCTTTTGAAAATGAAAAAAAATATTTTTCCAAAATTCTGCAATTTTAGTAAAAATTTTTAATTTTTAAAAGGGGCTTCCTGGAAAAAAAAAAAGCCCCCCAAAACCTTTTTACCCCAATTTTTCCAAGTTGGCAATACCCTACATGTGGGTTTTTAAACTGTTTTTGGGGCCCAAATGGCAGGGGGGGTACGGGGGGGAGTTTTTTTGGGTTTTTGGAACGCAGATTTTTGGTGGGCCATGTCGCATTTACAAAGCCTACAAGTTTCAAACGGGAAAAACCTTCCAGAGACACCCCTTTTGGGGTTTTTCAGAAAGCCTAAATAGTCTATCTGGGGGTTTGTTTTTTACTTTTGGGGTTTGCACGGGTTTTCCCAAAGTTTTTTTTTTTTTTTGCTTTGGGGGTTGAAAAATGGGGGAAAAACCCCAATTCCGCCATTTTTTTTTGGGGCTTCTTTTTTACGCGTTCGCCGTGCAGTTTTAAATTTGACGTGAAAAAACCTTTACTAGGGGGGTGGGTACAATTGCAATGATATTGATTTTTTATTTTTTTTTTTGTTTTTTTACTTTTACCCCCAATGGGAAAAGGGTCTATAAAAAAATTGTGTATTTTGTTGTCCTGTTTGATACCCAAAAATTGTTTTAGTTTTCTGTAAAACGGGTGATTATGGGTTGTTTTTTGGGGGAGGGAGGGAGTTTTTTTTAGTCCTTTATGGGGGGCATATGCCGTTGGAAAAAAATTTTACGAATTCCTGGTGGGGTTTTTTTATTTTTTAACAGCGGTTAAACCGGCAGTTAAAATGACAAAATGTTAATTACTAAGCAGATCGAACGATTAAAAACGATCCCCCCAAATTTGTATATTTTTATGTTTTACTGTTTTTACAAAATTTAAAAACCCACTTTTTTTTTCAAAAAGGAAAACACTTTTTTGCATCCCCATAGTTTAAAAGCCTTAATTTTTTTTTTTTCTGTGTTACGGAGCTGTCCCTGTTTTTTTTGGAAGGGGTTGCGTTTTTATTTGTCACATTTTTGATCTTTTTTAAAAATTTTTTTTTGGGGAAGGCGGGTGAAAAAAAATACTGCTTTCCTAGTAGTTTTTTTTTTTTTTATTTTTAACAGCGCTCACCTTTTGAGTACCCAATGACATTAGATTTTTTTTTGGTTCGTTAAAATTTTCGGGTTCCCTATTTATATAGTGTTTTTTCATTTTAAAGCATTTTAAAAAAAAAAAAAAAAGTTTTTTTTATTGTTTTTAAAATAAATTTATGCATCGTTTGTCTTCTGGGCCCAAAAATTTTTTTTTTTTTCCCGTTACAGAGACGTGTAAAGGACTTTTTATTGGGGATAAAATTTGAAGTTTTAATTGGTACAATTTTGGGCGTTTATATGATTTTTTGATGCTTTTTATTCCTTTTTTATGTGCTGCGGGATGAAACAAAAATCGCAATTCTGTGGGGTTTTTTTTTTTGTTTTTTTCGGTGTTCACCGTAGGGTTTTAAATTTAATTTTGAAAAATTTATTTGGGTTTGGGGCGCTAAGGGACGCGGCAATACCAATAAGGTACTTTATTTTTTTTTTGATCTTTTTTGGGGCGGGGTTGGCGTTTGTAAAGGGGGAAAAGGGGGGGGTTTTACGTGTTTTTAAATTTTTTTTTTTTGTGTTTGTGTTTTACTTTTTTTTCACTTTTGAATTTAAATTTTTAAATTTTTTCCCCCATTTTTTTTTTCTTTTACTTTTAAAAGCAATCATCAGATTTCTGTTAGAAGGGATGCCAGTGCACAGTAAATAGTACTGTGTACTGGTCGCCATGAAAAACCCAAACTGTCACCATGCCCCCAATGCATTTCGGGGATGGTGGCGTTTACAGATGACCCCGGGAAAATTTCCCTTACTTCCCGTTGGGGCCAAACAGGTTGGGGTATCGCTGCTGAAAATGCCGTTCGGCAGCGCGGGAAAACTCCCGCCTGCGGCTTCATTATCGCCCGCCCTGGGCAGGCTGCGGGGAATAAAACGGTAAAAACCGGGCCCGGGGCTCACTCCCGGCCCCCGGGGGGGAAAGGCATGCGGCCAGGGTAAAAAACCCTGGGGCCCCTGTTGCGGGTCGCGTGGGCTTTGAACCCCAAGGTAAACCCCCGCGATTTGCCCCGGGGAGTTTGATACGTCCCATTTACGGGAAGTTACTTCCCCGCTAGGACGTATGCATACGGGCCCTTGTCGGGAAGGGGATAAAAAATTTTAGGGGGCCTTGTGAAAAACTGCCTAGGGCCAAGAGATCACCTTTTATTTTTTTTAGGCACTGCCCTGAAAAAAAAGGGGAGGGTCTAATTTGTTGCTATTGGGAAAAAAAATATAGGGTTTTGACCTAGGGCAGTATTCATACATGAGGGGTTAGTTCCTGGCCTGCTGGGCCCCAAAAAATTTTTGTTCCTAAACAAAACGCATACATTTAATACTATGCTACTTTTCTTTTTTAGTCTGAATGGGGTTTCCCGAGAAAATACCCGAATTTAAGGGGTTTAGCTTTGGGTTTTTCAAAAATGGGACACTTTCCCGCATAGAGTGTACCAGAATCCATCCAGGCCTGTTACATAATTTGTAAGGCTGAGAAAAGACAGATGTCTATCCAGTTCAGCCTATTGTGCTATAGAGAGGTTTTATGTAGAAATTTTTTCTAAACTGAAATTTAGGTCATCATGATGTTGGTAGATGGGCATTTACAGTTTTGTTAAAAATGTCAAAAGGCCACATGTAAAAAACGGTCTAGGTCTAAAATTCATTTTGTTGCACATAGACCAATCATATAGTCTTTCATTAGTGCTCGGGAAAAAAATGGAGGGGGCTCTGATTGGTTATATGGGGAAAAAAGTGAATTTTAGATAACAGCTTTAAATTTTTTTCCCTAAGCCCAAAATTTTAAATTTTCCCAAAAGTAGCAAAAAAGCTTTTCCAAAAGATTCCTTTTCCCCCCTTGACTGTGTTTTAGTGCTTGTAAATGTCTTATATTGGTTGTGTTTGCATTTGTTTTTTTGGGCTCCACACCAGATGCACTTATATTTTTTTTTAAAAAGGGTGTGGAACATATTTTTTTTTCAACATTGGTTAGTGCTGATCCAGAGGTTCGCGTTTTTACTTTCAGGTTCCACCTTTTTCATGTGAGATAACATAAAGGGGCCCATATGAAATAAGTGTTTCATTTATTTTTTTTTCTCTAAAAAAAATAAAAAAAGTGGGTTTTTTTTCACCGGAATACTTTCTGTCCGTGAACAGTGAAGTTTCCCTCCCCCCGGCCCTAAAAGCTCAATATGCAAACTTGGAAAAACCCCTCAGTTTATGATTGTATTTATATTCCTATATTTAACTATAGGGATAACACGCAGACAATCTTTTTTCCTTTAGTCTGTTTTCTATCACATTTTATGTGCATTGGAATTAGGGCCAAAAAAGGACACGCCATAGGGAAAGGCTGCTTGTCCCAAGAGGATTCTGGTTGGACAACTGAGGAAGGATGTCCTTTGTGACCAATTTGTGTGGTTGGATTGTTACGGTGGTATCACCCGATATCACGCCCTTGGTGGTTTACTCCCCAAGGACTTCTGACAGTTTTGATTATTTATTGTATTCCAACATTTGGTACAACTTTAATTTACACATGTGTTTAGGTTTATAATCCC
>JAODAL010069711.1:0-16232 GCA_025379985.1 Phyllomedusa bahiana
CCGGGGGAGGAGAAAGGGGGTGCCGTGACAGGAGGTAGAAGCTTGAACAGATGTAGGTTATTGAGGACAGGGAGAATGGAGCAATTCTCACCCCAAGACAGAGACAATTTCCTCCAACACGTTAAGTAAAATGAGCAAAACAAGGTCAAGAAAAAGGGCACCTGGGTGAAACAGGAGTGTCAAGCACCAGCATTTCCAAGTGAAGCTCAATTGATCCGCAATCATACGGAGGAGCAAGCGCTCTCGTAGAGGCCGAAATTTCATAAGCGCTACCCAGGTCTTGACTGTGTACTGAGGAAGGCTGGAGAGCTAAGCTTACACTTCCGCTTCAACATTCTGCTTCAGCACGACTGTTTTTCTTGCTGCGTCATAAGGGCATTTTTGCCATGCTAATAGATGACTGACGCCAGCCCTGGCTCTCACCGCACCCACTGTTACTCCGGCCTTGCTAGCTGAACCTCCGTGATCCACGTTCACAGCCTCACCCTCCTTGATCAGTAATTTCCTTTAATCCACTTGACAGTAGAATGCAGGATTTTCATGCAGTCTTTGTTAATCTACTGGCGACATCTGTTTCATTTGCTTCATGTTCTAATGTCACAGTGGAACAACGTCACCAACGTGCCAGCAGTAGAATGGAAAGTAGCAGCAGCAGTATTGGAAAACTAGATTTTTTTAAAGGAGTTTGTTATTGCAAATGTTTCTGCTGATAGTCCATAAGGGCACGTGTGCAGTTTTTGGGTCATGCAGCGATTCAGTACAGGGATGGTCAATGTCCAGTTCAACTAAAATGGTGGTTTGAAGACTACTTTCTTCTGGCACTTTTTTAATCTGTCGTTAATGCAAGTTTGCTGGTTCCTGCTGTGGCCAGGACAGGGATAGTCAATGTCCAGTTCAACTAAAATGGTGGTTCAAAGACTACTTTCTTCCGGCACTTTTTTAATCTGTGGGTCATGCAGGTTTGGGGCTCATGCTGTGGCCAGGACAGGGATAGTCAATGTCCAGTTAAACCAAAATAGTGCTTCAAAGACTACTTTCTTCCGGCACTTTTTAAATCTGTGGGTCATGCGGGTTTGAGAGTCATGCTGCGGGCCAGGACAGGGATAGTCAATGTCCAGTTCAACTAAAATGGTGGTTCAACTTCTACGTTCTTCCGGCACTTTTTAATCTGGGGGTCATGCAGGTTTGGGCTTTATGCTGTGGTACAAGACAGGTATAGTCAATGTCCAGTTCAACTGAAATGGTGGTTCAAAGAATACTTTCTTCCGGCACTTTTTAATCTGAGGTTCTATCAAGGGCATCTTTGCTGGTTTTGGGGCATGCCACTGCAAAAGAAACCAATAGTAAAGTTCTTATTGAAAAAAAGGTTATTTCACACGCCTCAAGGCCATCAAAATGAAGAGCAGTTACTGGGCGTCCACCCTCCTTGATCCATGTTCCACATCAAAAGTCAGCAATTTTGTTCAACCCCCTTGGCAATGGAACGCAGGAACTTGACACAGGCTTCACTGACCAACTGGGGACATATGTTGCATCAGCTTCACATTCTAATATCACGGTGGTACAACGTCAGCAACGTGCCAGCAGTAGAATGGCAAGTAGCCGTAGCTGCAGCAGCAGAAGCAAGTTTGGAAAAATATTTTTTTAAATAGTTAATTTCTTATTGGGAATGTGTATTCTGAGAGTCCATAAGAGCATTTTCTGGTGGTTTTGGGGTCAGGCTACTTAAAATGGATGCCAGAGGTGGCAATAGGGCAGTATTCCTGCCAGGGGCAGGAATCAAAAAGGTGCCCGTGATATGTTAAAAATAGTAAGTAGTAATATGTGGGCGCTCCATTTGATTTAGCTGCATGTGGCCCTGTCTCTCGCCTCTGTAACTGACGTCCTGCCAGCTGAACCTCCACGTTCCCCGTTGGGAAGTTCTTGCTGCCACCTGCACTGCATATATGACAAGTTGTTGTTCCCTGTTGCAAAAAGTGATAGGGGTCTCCTGGCAGTTCCCATGTGCCATTTCCAATACCGGTGTCTTGTTTGTGTGAAAGGGCCCCGTAGCAGCTGCTACCACTGTACCTGCTGTGGCTACGCCATTCTCATCTTTTCAGTTAGCCATTGAAAGGAATACATTATTTTAGCATATAAATTGTTTTCTGTGACTCTTGTTGCCTAATTGTGTTGCCTAAGAGATAGCAGGTATCCAGTTTACTGTTGTGGATGTTAATTCCAGCTTCTCCTCACCTGTTTGGGTGTAAGAATGAAGCTGTTGTTCCTCTCCCATAGACTTTAATGGTCATCGGCGATTATCGACTATTAGCTATCGGATATCCTCATGATAATTGTTGACACAATCGCTCATCACTACTCTGCACAAGACTTGCAGAAGCAGCAGATGTGTGTGGTGGAGAGCCTGTTATTCAACCACAGTCAGCACTAAAATCAGATAGGGATCAGAACAGTGTAAAGAACAAACATGATTCAGGGACAACTCATCGCCAAAAGCAAGAATTTCTGCTGCACCTTACAGGCAGAGGAGTGCACTGCGGCCTGAACAGGGATAGTCATAACAGATTGTATGGACCAAATTTTATTAGTAACTTAAAGAAAATGTGTGTCAAGAGACAAAAAATCTCTGAATCACATGGATGGATAAAAGCATTAAAAAGTTATTCCCACATAAAGTGACATGTCAGATTTGGAAAAAGGGGCTCTGTCAAAACTGGCAGCATTGGTAAAGGGATAAATCATAAATGACTTTGGATAACACAGATTAAGAGGGTTGAGGTTAGTTACCAGTTTTCAATAAATTAAGTACTAAGTGAGGTTGGATGACAGTTCAAGATAGATGTGTTGTTCGAGGGGGTTTTAAGCTAAATGGGGGTTGTGAGATGGGGCGATATTTGGACAAAGAAGATGGTAAAGGGAAGGATTTTACAGAAGAAGAAACAACGCCGGTAGTTAGTGACACATGTAGGTAAAAGAGATGGGTTAGGGCAGGTATTACTACATGACTAAGGATTGGAATGAGGTGGGATGGTATAAGATCAAGAGGACAGGTGGTGAGGTGGGATTTGGAAAGTAGCATGGAGTGCTTGTCATTAGTAATGCTGGAGAAGAAGGTTGTGGGAGATGAGCAATGTGTGAGGATTTGCTGGAACTGTAGGATAAAACTTTCTCTGGTGTATTTGATCTTGTGTTTGAAGTGCATGGCAAGATCTTATAAAAGTAAAAATGTTGGAGCGGCACAGGAAGCATGCAGTGAGAAGATGAAGGTGTTAAATAATTCTATCAAGACAATGAAGATATAAGAGGGGTAAACTAGTCCTGTTTGGCAGAAGTGCAGGCTTCAAGTTGTGTAGTGTTTCTGCAGCATGCCCCAGTGGATGGCCAAGGGGAGATGAGGCCTGAGTGGTTGATGTTGGGAGTAATTGTCACAGTAAAGATGTCTCTGGGCTCTCTCCCTTGGGTACAGCACTACAGAGGAGGGGGAATGCACCTGAATCATCTGTGTTCTCCTCCTGGTGTAGGTTGGAGAGTAGCAGTGAGGTCCGTCCGGGATGAACCCGAGGTGGTAGCAGTTGGGGCAGTTGCTCAGACAAACACTCATGGGGAAAGGAAAAATAATGCCAGTCTTTACTGAAGATATATAAATCCCAAACAGCAAAATAACAGGATCACAGTCCTCAAAAATAACTCAACAAATCCACATGGAAGTATTCAGCAGGATGAGGAGTTAAGTGCTCCTTACAATAGCGAAGGTATGGTGTACCTGATGAGAGCAGAAGTTTGTATCTCCTGTGTAGCACACCTGAAGTGTCTCAGTATATAATGGTAGTCTAAACTTCATTCACCTATGGCAGATGGTGTCAGGGCCTCTAGGGTCTGTGACACTTCTCGCCGATATGTCCTTAGTATCCCTGTAGACCTTCCAATGGTCATACCGGCTGGAAGTTTTCCTCTTTCTCAGCTAAGTAAGTCAATTGCCGAGGTAGACTTCCCGGAATACAGCGAAGTCACGGACGAAGAAAGTGATTGCAACACCAGTTCAACAACAGTATGGATTACTGAACATTTCAGGAAAGCATGATGAACGAATTCCCCAAACACTTGTGTACAAATTTGTGACCGCAACTCCCGTGCTACACAGCACGCCGCCAGGAGTGTATCCTCGGGATGCACAACATTTTTTCCCTACCCACGGGGTTCGGAAAGGCCGAACACCTTTTACCTGTTAATACCATACAAAAAGCAGAAAATATCTTGTGTGGTGCCTTTTAAAGGTGCGCACATGGTGCAGCACAGCAGTTTACAACTTAGCCAGCTCTACACACTATCCCCAGAAATATACAAATAAAACAGATTCTCTCACACGTGGACCGGTCAGTCTATAGCAAGCCCTCAACAAAGTCCCGAATCAGGAAGGAATACTTGGATAAACACTTATGGCCTGAAACCAAACCTTCCCTAGCTAGGCTAACTACAGGTCTGCAAACAGTCCTAGGTTCATTGGTGTACACGCGTTTGACCTGGGTGTACCTTGTGGTGGCCGGCAATTACTGCTCTGAGGTGCGGGTCCCCTCTGTTGGAGCCGATATCCCATATGTAGTTGCTCTACTCAGTCTCTGCAGAGTTTTGCTTCCTCCACAGAGCTTTCTTTACCACCAGCATCAATGTTAACAGCCAAACTCCTCTCTCTCTCTCAGGAGTAGCATTAGGGCCTAACATATTCAGGAAAGCTGAGTCGACCTTAGCCCAGCATCTGTCCTCTCTTGATCTCTTGGTGTCTTCTCCTGCTGCAGCCTAAGATTGCTGCTGCCTCGTGTGAATTGTCATCTTGTGACCAAACAGCAGAATGCAACAAAATACTTTACAATTATAAATGACACATATATTACTGAGTGAAAGCAATGAGGCTGTTCCACCATCCCACAGCAACACTCTAGCAGCAAAGCTGCAGATCAATCTGTAGTGTACAGGAGAAGGTTGTACAATACACTACGAAGGTTTAATAATGTTTAATGATAATTTCACTCAAAGTTATTTGAAATTGCACTATTACTATACACTATAAGTGTTATAACAAATGTTGATTGACCTGTACTTCAACCCTGTATTCAGCTAGCAGCTTGTGTTCATCTCTGCAAGAAAGTCTATAGTCCTGCAGAAATGTAACCAGTACTGGCCAGTTAGAGCTAATGGCATAATGGGAGTAACTATTATAACCAGACAAGGAGGGGAATAAGAGGTGATATAAGTTAGGTAAATTTAGTGTTCTTGGTCTCTACACGTCCCGTCACTAGAGTCTTACCACTTAACTCTACTAGGTTATCAGTATCATCTGTCCCAGCAGCTGTCAGAGTTGCAATCAATCTATTCAACCTGACATAGGCAATGCTGTGCCTGGGGGCCGCAGCTTTAACCCTTCCATTCCCTGGCCTCATGGGAGTGGACTTAGAGAGAGGAAAAGCTAAATCTAGGAAGCGAAATGTCTCAGCTGAGCTGTGCAGGACTTTGGATTTCTGAGACTTTGTGAGATAATTCTAGCTCCACAATCATCATGATCTTTGGGACCCAATTAGCCTCTGGCCTGGCCCAATACCCTCAAGTTTGTGAAGACATTGCAGATTGCAATTCTGGAAGGCATTTATGCAAGGGACTTAATTTGTGAGCATCACTGCTTCTGCATTAGTCTACTGAGTGGCTACTGAGAAGTGTAACTTTGAATGTAATCTACTGCCATGTGCTTAACATCTTGCAGGGTGAAGTAAAGGAGGCCTCTGCTGACATTTGATTTGAAAAGTTAACCCTTTGTCTCCTGACTGTCAGTTCTGCACTGAACACCAAGGGCACCTCACACACCACCTACCGCAGTTACTTGAGGGAGAGACCAATAAATGAGTGTGCCCCTCTTCACTAGTGCTGGATGTTGAAAGAGCATGAGAGGTGTGGGTAGAAAAGTGTGTAGTCTTGGGGCCTCCATCTCCTCTGCCTCCCTATGTCCCGTTCTAGTCCACCACAAATCTCCTTCACCCTCCTCACTCGTCTTCCTCCATACTAAGACCAACTATTCTCTCTCTTGTCTCAAACTGCCACACCTTGCACCCAACTGTCAAACCCTGTTGCCAATCGTAACATCACTCATCTCCCCCTTGTCCAACCTGGAGCTTGGTGTTGAAACATGTAATGTGTGGTGCATTGTGGGGTAAGAAACTCAACTTCTTCCGGTACAGTGCCTGATACAATACTTTCTTAAAGATCCATAAAATTATATGAACATAAATGACACATAATACGCTATAAAAAGAACGCATTACTGACTTAAAACATGCGATACCCAGTACTGGGGTATTACACTTGTGTATATGTGTATATATATAAGCTTTCCTCAGGTTTTCTGTCACATTGGTGTGCCATGGTTGCTTATCAATTCAGCAAGTTCTATTGAGTGTGAGAGAGAGGACTGAGTCAAGAGCTGATTGTGGTGTAGAAAACAGAGAGTTGTTATAGTTGAATTTGAGTAAAACCTTAGGAAATGGTGGTTTTAATAAAAATGGATCCCTCCATGATCTGAGGGGACAGAGTTCTTTAATGAGAGATCTACCAAGATGCCAAAATTCACCAGAATTGCCAATGTTTAAAAAGGTAAATGCCCAGTGTCAGACTGGGGTGCCTGATGCCTACCCCTGCAGATAATTCTTATAGCTGAGCAGTTGAGTTGATTCTTGCGGCAACCCCAGTAGAGGTAATCCTTGGGGCCCACCATTCAGCTTCTTTTTTGTAAATATACACACAACTGGGGCATCGCTAGGCCATTATATCCAGAGCTTGTGATAAAACAACTGCTGAGTACCAGCACTTGGTCAGTGAAAAAAACCTACTGTTGTAGACACGATGAAGTCATTTCATTGCACCGCTGCCACTTCTAAGCCGCAGAGCCATCACTATTCCTGGGCTGTGTGGTTTTGAGGGTGGGATTGCCCCCATGTGGCAGATGACTTATCATCCCGGCGACCGGGGTTTCCCCCTCCGTAGCTCCTGGGGCCCCAAACCCCCATGCGAGTGCGGGGCCAAAAGGGCCCAGGAACTCCGCAGGGGAAAGAGAAAGGGAAGTAAATTGTAATTTTTTTTTTCCATTAGCAAGGTATAAACTTACCTACCTATGAAGGGGGTCCCCTATCTGATTGGGGGGACTTGTCCCTGCCTAATTATGAAGGGAGTTATCCCTCTATTTTATAAAGGAAATTTATGTAAAAACTTGGTGTAACTATGTAACTGCTAACTATAGGGGCCCTTATCCCCTGCCTAACAAAAGGGGACTTACATACCTAACTACGGAGGGGATCTATATACCTGCCTTACTATGCAGCGGACCTATATACCTGCCTAACTATGAGTGGACCTATATACCAACTAAAAATGGGGACTATTATCTGCTAACTAAAAGCGACATACACTCCCGGGCCATTTTATTGGTACAAAAATGTTGTAAGGGGGTTGGCCCCCTTTTGCTTCAAATGCCTCAATTCCGGGGCATAGATTCCACAAGGTGTTGAAACATGCTCAATGGTACCAAGGGGCCCAAAAGGCCAAAAAAATTTTCCCCCCCTGAAACCCCACCACACCCTGAACCGTTGATAAAAGGGCGGATGGCCCATGCTTTCATTTGTTGACCCAAAGTCGACCTAATCCAATGTCGCAGCAGAAATCGAGACTCATCGACCCGGGCAACGTTTTTCAATCTTCTACTGTCCAATTTCAATGATTGGGAAAATTTGGACTCAGTTTCCTGTTTTAGCTGAAAGGAGTGGCCCCGGTGGGGTTTTTCTGTGCTGTCCCCATCGCCCAAAGTTTCCCGACTGTGCGTTCGAGAGTCTTCTCCTCCCTTGGTTGTAACGGGTGGCTTTTTGAGTCATGTTCCCTTTCTATCAGTTTAAACCCATCTGCCCATTTCCTTTGACCTCTGGCATAACAAGGCTTTCCGCCCAGGATGCCGCTCACTGGAGTTTTTTCTTTTTCGGCCTTCTCTGAAAACCCTGAGTGGTTTTTTTGGCGGAAAACCCCAGGAGATCAGCAGTTTCTGAATTCAGAAGCCCTTTGGACCAACAACCATCCTTTAAAGGCACTTCAAATCACCTTTTTCCCCCATACTGTGCTCGGTTTTGAACTGCAGGAGATGTCTTGACAGTCTAATCCCCTAAATGCACTGAGTTGCCGCCTGTGATTGGCTGATTGAAAAATTTGTGTTTAAAGGCGTTGACAGGTGTACCTAAAAAAGTGGGCCGGGGGTGTATGTACCTGCAAATATAAGGTGATCTAAATACCTGCCTAACTATGAGGGGACCTATATACCTGGCTAACAATAGAGGGTACCTATGTACCTACCTAACTATGAGGGGACTTATGTACCTAACTAATGATGATCGATTGTGTCAACAATTGTTATCGGTTCGATAGTCGATATCGGCAATTATCATGTCGATATTCGTTTGCAAAAACAACCCATTACAAATTAAAGTCTATGGAGGGAAAAAAGTTCATTCTTCACCCAAACAGGGCTGGAGAAGCTGGAATTAACATCCACAACAGTAAACTGGATATGAGCTACATCTTAGGCATCACAATTAGGCTATAAAAGTCACAGAAAACAATTCACAGGCTAAAATAATTCATTCCATTCATTGGCTAACCGAAAACATGAAGACGGCGTAGGCACAGCAGGTACAGCGGTAGCAGCTGCTATGTGGCCCCTTTCACACAAACAAGACACCGGTATTGAAAATAGCACATGGGAACTGCCAGAAGACCCCTGTCACTTTTTGCACCAGGGACCAACAACTTGTTATATATGCGGTGCTGGTGGCAGCAAGAACGTCCCAACAGGGAACACGGAGGTTCAGCTCGCAAGGCCTTAGTTACAGTGGGTGCGGTGAGAGACAGGGCCACATGCAGCTAAAGTAAATGGGGTGCCAGCCCATTACTACTTCCTATTTTTAACATATCACCAGACACCTTTTGATTCTGGCCCCTGGCAGGAATACTGCCCTATTGCCACCCCTGGGATCCATTTTAAAGTAGCCTGACCATAAAACCACCAAAAAATGCCCTTATGGACCCTCAGAATACACATTCCAAATAAGAAATTGACTATTTAAAAATATATATTTTTCCAATCTTACTTCTGCTGCTGCTACGACTACTTGCCATTCTACTGCTGGCACGTTGCTGACGTTGTACCACCATGACATTAGAACGTGAAGCTGACACAACAGATGTCCCCAGTTGGTCAGTGAGGCCTGTGTCAAATTCCTGCATTCTACTGTCAAGTGGGTTGAAGGAAATTGTTGACTTTTGATTTGGAACGTGGATCAAGGAGGGTGGACGCCTAGTAACCGTTCTTCATTTTGATGGCTTTGAAGCATGGCAAATAAGCTTTTTTTCAATATGACCTTTACTATTGGTTACTTTTACAGCAGCATGACCCCAAATCCAGCAAAGATGTCCTTAATAGAACCTCTAAAAAGTGTCGGAAGAAAGCATTATTTCAACCACCATTTTAGTTGAAGTGGACATTGGCTATACTTGTCCTGTACCACAGCATGAACCCCAAACCTGCATGACCCTCAGATTAAAAAGTGCCAGAAGAAAGTAATCTTTCAACCACCATTTTAGTTGAACTGGATATTGACTGTATCGTTCCTGGGCCGCAGTATGACCCCAAACCTGCATGACCCACAGATCACAAAGTGCCGGAAGGCAGTATTTTTTGAAGCAGTATTTTAGTTCAACTGGACATTGACTATCCCTGTCCTGGGCCGCAGCATGACTGCAAAATGCGCACAGGTGCCCTTATGGACCATCAGCAGAAAAATTTATAATAACAAATAAACTCTTAAAAAAAACAAGTTTTCCAATGTGCTGCTGCTGCTACAGGTACTTGCCATTCTACTGCTGACATGTTGGTGACTTTGTTACACTGTGACATTAGAACGTGAGGCAAACAAAACAGATGACCCCAGTAGGTCAATGAAGCCTGTCTGAAAATCTTGCATTGTACTGTCAAGTGGTTTGAAGGAAATTACTGATCAAGGAGGTTGAGGGTGTGAACGAGGATCACGGAGGTTCAGGTGGCAGGGCTGGACATAGAGAGGGTGCGATGAGAGCCAGGGGTGGTGTCCGTCATCTATTAACAGTGGGTTCAGCTAGCACGGCCAGACTTATAGTGGGTGCGTTGAGAGCCAGAGCTGGGGTCCATCATCTATTAACACGGCAAAAAATGCCCCTATGACGCAGAAACGAAAACAGTCAGGCCGAAGCAGAGTGCAGAAGCGGAAGTATGAGTTAAGACCTCCAGCCTTCCTCAGTACACAGTCAAAACCTGGGTAGCGCTTTACAAATTTCGGCCTCTACGAGAGCGCTTGCCCCTGTGTATGAGGGCGGACCGATTGAGCTTCACTTGGAAATGTTGGTGCTTGACGCTCCTGTTCCACCCAGGTGCCCTTTTTCTTGGCTTTCTTTTTTCTCATTTTACTCAACATGCTGGAGGAAATTGTCTCTGTTCTTGGGGTGGCGAATGTGCTCCATACACCATGTCCTCAGAATAACCTACATCTGTTCTAGTCTTCCTGTACCTCCCTTGTACAATTCAGAGGAATATGTGTATCAGCTATTTTGTAAATGCAAGATTTTTAGTAGTTTAATTCAAGAAAACACATTTTTAAAATAGGATGGAATCCCACAGCGTCTTTGTTTCTCACTTTTTCAACCGTATTAAAGGGGTTGTCTCACTACAGGGATTGCTTTTTATGTTGAACTTCTTGCAAGAAAAAGTCACTTTGCAATATGTATCCATTAACAGTGTCCTACCTATTCCTATTTTTGACAGCTTCATGACCCCAAAAATTCAAAACATGACCCTTCAGCAACAGTTGACAATTGTGAAGAACAAATGCCTGTTAGAAACCACACTTTTTACAATAGGACCTGTAGTATAGCTGTATGTCACAGCACCATGCTCCCAAAAATTATAAAAAATCACCTCTCAGCCACAGTTAAAAATGGTGAGGAAGAAATGTCAGTTAGAAACCACATTTCTGTACCAAAGGACCAATATTATAGCTGATTTTCACAGCACCGTGACCCCAAAACCATATAAAAATGACCTGTATGCCAGTGTTAAAAAATGTGAGGAAGAAATACCACTTAGAAACCACACTTCTGTACCAAAAGACCTGGATTATAGCTGATTTTCACAGAACCGTGACCCCAAAACCATTGAAAGTGCTTTAAATTTTCTTGAAGAAATGACTAAATGGAATAGGTTTTTTTCATGAAACTGTGAACAATTGGTGTCTTTTACAGTCTTCTCACCGCAAAAACAGCAAAATAACCTTTTGGACACTCAGAATAAACATTGCAATAAGAAATGATCATTTAAAAAACATTTTTTTCAAGAGGACCGTTTTTTTTGGAAGAGGAATGTGAAGTAGACAAGCAACTAATCGGTGACCTCGGCAACTATGGCCACAACATCATCAGAGATCCACGCCTGATTCATCTTGATGAAAGTCAAAAGATCCACATTATCAGTGGATCCGCACCAGCCCTGGGCCCCAAACCACCGCCTAACGAAGACCGATAAAGTTTTGACACTGTTGGGCCTTCTCGATCTGAGATCCAACGGAGACTAAGGCTCTGTGTCTGCATCTGTATCCGTCTCCTCCTCTGTCGCTGGCGGGACCTGATGTTTCAGAGTGTCCAACGATCGTTCTAGAACTAAGATCACCACAATTCTCATGCTGACAAGGGCATTGTCCACACTGACCATTTTGGTGGCTTCTTCAAAACTGGCAAGGATGGTGCAGAGCTCTTTCACCTGCCTCCACACTCGGTGACTCAACACCCCGAGGTTCGCACCGCTGCTCGTCAGGCCATGGGCCACTTCGTACTGCGTAATGGCATTATGCTGCTGCCACAATTGCTGGAGCATGTAGAGGGTGGAATTCCAGCGTATTGCCATGTCAACAATGAGACGGTTGACGAGAAGGCCAAGATGATGCTGTAACACAGCCAGCCGGGACGAAGCAGGGTGCGAACGGCAGAAGTGTGAGCTCAGACCTCGAGTCTTCCTCACCAAGCAGTCCAGACCCGGGTAGCTCTTTAGAAATTTCTGGACGACAAGGTTCATGACATGTGCCAGGCAAGGGATGTGCTCCAGCCTACCGATCTTAAGGGTGGCCAGGACATTTTGCTGTTATTGCACACCACCTTGCCTGGCACAATGTTCTTGTCACCCAGCCACTGCTCAGTCTCGTTGCGAAGAGCCATCCACAGCTCCTGACCTGTGTGTTGACGGTCTCCAAGACAGAATAATTTCATCACGGCCTGGTTTCTCTTGGCATGTGATGCTACCCGTGGACTTTGGGGGAAAGAACCCTGTACCATTCCTGAAGAGTGTGCGCTGAGCCTGAAAGCCACCGTCACCACCAGAGACATCCACCCAGCTCACCCAGTGAGCTGTCATAGAGATATAGCGGCCTTGGCCGTGCTTACTAATCCATGTATCGGTGGTTAGATGGCTTTTGGTGGACACAGATGCAGACAATGCGCTGGAGATTTTAGATGGCAGTTGGCTGGCCAAGGTAGAGACGGCTTTTCGGGACAAGAAATGCTTGCTCGGCATCTAGTATTCTAATTTTGGGAGCAGGCAAGGGTCATTATGTGGCGGAACCAGATTCCTTCTCCTCCTCTGATGGCATCAGCGATTGGGCGTCAGAGCAGACAAAATCTTCCTCTTTTACCTCTTGATCTTTTGAAATACCTTCTGACCTCAACCACATTTTGTCATCAAAGAGGTCTTCAGAAAATGGATTATCCACAGTGTTGGGTACATGAGTTGACATTTAGGCTGCCTTCGCTTCATGTTGGACGGATTCTGACGATGTTGATGACGACATTTGTGGCCGTGACTGGGAGGACGAGGAGGTAAGACTGCTGGATGCAGGTTGCATTAACCACTGAAGAACAGATTGGCAACACTGTTCGTTCCTGAGATTCACAGGGCGCCGACCCAACGATGACAGGCCTGACGGTCCTGCAACCGATGATCCACTGGCTTGCGTGTTGTCACCAGCACTGGAAGGAGCACCTTCTCTCGTACCTCTACCTCCATGTCCTACACCCCTCTTTGCTCTCTTGCCACCTGTACTTTGCTCCATGTTCAGAAATATACAAATGTAAAAGGTATGGAAGAGTTTTTCACAGACTCTTATTGAGAAACTGTACTGCAAAGACGGAAAATCACAGGTGTTCTTAAATCCCTCTAATTTCCAACAGCCAACTAGGATTAGAAACAGAATTGTTTCTCTCAAACATCTGTGAAATGCGGTCCTGTGGAAGAACCGTAACACTAAATCAACAGTGTTCTTCCTTCAGTCCCAGGGATTTACAACTGCCCAGTAGGACTAGCAATTGATAGTTTTCACCAAACTATAAAAAATGCCGTTTAGCGCCAAACGGAGAGCACTGAGTGAAATAGAAGTTTAAAAAGTTATATGGTTAATATGGGGCCCTTCACCCCATGCTACAAGTTAATCTTATAGGAAAAATTTGTAGAACAAAATACGTACAACTGGACCATTGCCCCAAAATGAGACCACGGCTTTCAAAAAAAACTATTTAAAATTTTTTGGGTAATTTTAAGCCGGGTTTTTGGGAACACTGACACACAGTGATTATTATTATTACTATTATTATTATTATTTATTTTAGAGCGCCATTGTTCCCAGGTACATTCAGGAGGGTTACATAATAACAATTTTTGAACAAATCAAGGTGACGAAAAATGACTAGAACCGATACAGTGAGGAAAGAGGGCCTGCCCGGAGGGCTTAAAAAAATTAGAAGGGAGGGGGGAGAGCGATGGTGTGGGGCGGACATTTTTTGGGGGCCGGTGACTGGTGGGGGGTTAGTGAGGTTATAGGCGAACCTGAAAAGGGGTTTTCAGGTTGCTTTTGAACTGGCGAAAATTTGGGGAGAGTCTGATTTTTTTGTGTTAAGGATTCCAGAGAAGGGTGAAGCACGAGGAAGTCTTGAACGGTTGTGTGGGGAGATGATGAGAGGGGGCAGAGGAGAAGGCCCCTGTGAGGCGAAAAATTGCGTGGGGGGAGGTATCTGGAGATTGGGGCAGAGATGAGGGGAGGGGAGAGGTTAGGGAAGCCTTGAGGTTTCGGTCATAACTTAACGGGGTTCGCTGGGCAATAGGGACGTGAGGGATTGACAGAGGGAGAGGCAGAGGAGTGGGGGGAAAGAGAGGGGGATAAGAGGGCAGAAATTTTTAAGGATGGCTTGGGGGGGAGCGAGAGTGCTGGAGGGGAGGCCGAAAAAGGGGATTTTTCAGTAGTCTAGGCGGGAGATACAGGGCTGGCTAGCTTTTGTAGTGCAAGTTGGGAATGGGGGGAGCATGAAATATTTTTCGATGGGGGCGCAGGCCCCGGGGGAGGGTTTGAATATGTTTTTGAAAGGGTAAGGAGGAGTCAAAGGGTTTTCCCAAGGGAATAAACGAAAAAAACAGGGGGCAATTTTTAACTTAGCAAAGGATGCTGGGCCAAAAAAAGTGGAAAAACAATTCTTTTTCAATTGAAAACACAGAACCATGGCTGCAAAAATATCTTCCTTTTAAATGCCTCTCCCCCTTGCAACCTGAATGCACCCAAAACCTTGTTTTGCACTCTGACTTGTCTATGCTGACAATCTTAAGACCCCCAGCAGAAAAGCCTGCTGGTACCTTTTAGTGTCTTGATACGGGGACAGCATCACACAAAACTATTGTCTTGACCCACCGCTCTGCCACCAATATGTCAGAAAAAGCCCGCCCCCCCCGGGCCCACCGGGGGTCACGGCCTGATTGGGGTGTATCTTGACGTTACGCTCCCCACTGGGGGAACACAAGGTCAGCCGGTACTGTTTCACCGTTACCCTCCCCACACGGGCACAGGGAAAGAATAAGCCCCACCAGTTCCTCGTTTTTTTATAAGACCGGTCCGTTCCCGCCTTATAACACGCCAGGAACCACCCTTTGGGGGTGCTAAAAACTATGACCGAGAAATAGGGTTGGGGCCAAATGAAAAAAATTAACTCAGTTTAAATCCACTGGGAGGGGGTAAGGGGGGGGGCACCAAGGGGTAATGGAAGCTGGCTGATTATATACTCACGTGGAACCCCACATAAAAATTTCTGGCGGTGCTAAATTTAAAAAAACAGTTTTAAACCACAGCTAAAAAGAGGGGCGGGCACTCCCAACTTGATAAACGAGTTTCTTTTTCCAAAAACAGCATAACAACGAGGGGTGGTAGCCCCACGCCAACACACCCACGATCGTTTCCGCGGAAAGCCTTTTTTCCCGGGGGAGGAGGAGGGGACGACTACGTCTTTAAAACCTCTACTGATCGCATACCTTAAGATAAAAGCATACATTTTGGGAAAAACTAACGATACAAAACATACATACATTAAAGGGAAACCACTGAAAACACATATTAACTATTTATAAAAATATGAAGATCGTTCCCTTTATTTAAACCTAAAACCCAGGGGTTCTGTCGCAGAAACCACTGTGCCTCCCATTTAAGGGGTTTAGTGGGGCATCGACTCCATTTTAAGTAGGAAAAAACCCGCTGAACTCTGCAAAGAATTACAGTATATCATTTCCATGTACTTCAGTTAATTTTGGGTAAAAACTTGGGGCTCCCTTCTTTGTTTTTACCGAATAAAAATGTTCCCTAATTCTTACAAAAAGGGGCCAATTGTTTTACCAATATAAAAGAGACCACGGTGCACCCATACGTCACCACAAAAATTTGAACAACGATTGTTCATTAACAGTGTAACTTACACCTCCAATTTTCAAAAATCTCCCCCTAACCATTCTGACCAGAACGAACAAGAAAAACCCCATTTTTTGTTTCCTTTTGGGGGAAGTTAGTGCCAATTGTATTATCATTCTTCAATCCCATGGGGAAGTCACCCTCAAATTCCACATCTTCTAAAAGTTACAATTGGGGGGTTTTGACTTCTCCCGTAAATCAGACTGAAGAAAAATTGCCAATTCCCTTTTAATTTTAATTTCTGATTGTATCAGAATGCTACTATCTCAAAGAAAAAATAGCTCACTTCCTTTCTTACTTCCTTCTTTTGAAAAAACAGCTTATTTCTGTCCTGATTTTTTGCCTTAAAAAGGCACT
>JAODAL010069712.1:0-16232 GCA_025379985.1 Phyllomedusa bahiana
AAGCAAACACATTTTCTCTTTTTTAATTTTAATTTCTCTAAAAAATGCCCCTATCAAAAGAATGGTGTGTTTTTCTTGGGTTATTTTTGCAAAAAGACATCTACAAAGGGCCCAGGGGGTTCAAAGAGGGAGCCTATCCCGGGACCAGGGCCGCCTTTGGGGGTTTTTAATTGTTTTGTGTACTTGGGTAATTATAGCGGGGAACCCGGGGACTAACAAGGAGGGGAAGTTTTTTTTTTAGGGAATATGCCTATTTCTATCCCCTCATTTATGATGTCCTCAAATTTACCCCGTTGCAGTTATGTGTAGGGTCTTGTTTAATTTCCTTTTAAATACTGTAGGGGTTAGTTGGATTGGCCCTTTGTATGAAAATCTAGGTGTCTTGCAAAAACACCCGCCCCCCTTTGTCGTTTTCTTTGACTATTTTTTTTTTTTTTTCAATTCCTGTAGTGCTTTTCTCTCCTCAACAGTATATTCTGTAAAATTCGTATTTAACGTTACCTTTTATCTAAAACCTCCGATGTTTTTAACTGCTGAAAAAGTTCAATCTGGGGTTTAAATTCGGGGTCGAACTGGCTAGGGTTTTTTTAATTATTTGGGGACGTATTTTTTTTGTTTGGTGCACTCTTCCAAAAAAACATTTTTAATCTAAAGTTTACCAGGCGAAAAAAAAAAAAAAACTGAAACCGGTGGTAGGCATGGGTACAAAGTTGAGTCCTTTGTTAATAAGGGTTTTTTGAGTTTAGAGAGTTCTTGAGAGGAAATTTTAGAACAATTTCCTTATTTTTTTTTTGATGGATGTTTCCCCCTTTTCTGATTTCTTTTAGGTCGACCCCAAGGCTTTCCAGGGTCCGTATCGCTGGCTTTGTTTGTGCCCCAAAAAATCAGGGTTTACTTTTTGGCACCTGTTCTATTTGTGTCGATTGATTGATCGTTTTTTTCCGAAACTGAAGTTGTTGCTTTTTTGGGGGTTTTTCTCCTGGGCTTTTCCCTTTTTTTGCTTGTGGGTTTTTTCCCAGAATAAACACGATTTGAAATAACTTTTCATCCCTTTTAAAACTTTTTTAACTTTTTTTTTTAGAATTGGATTTATGTTTGCCGGGGATTTTTAAAACCTCCTTTTTCTTTTCTAAATCTTCAGTTGGTACATGTTTTTTTAAAATTTATCCTTGCCTTTTTTTCTTTGCGTAGAGAGTCAATGTTTATTTGTAAATGTTGTACAGTCAAATATATCAAGTCCAATGAATATTGGTTTCCAATAGCGTACCATTTTTCTTTGTATGCCAAATCATCTGGCAGGAGGATGGGCTGTAACGGACTTCTTAGCCCCCTAGGAATCCTTTGTACCTTCAGGTATTGCGTGAGCGTTGAGGCATGTGAAGTGAGACTTATCTCTCTCCTTTTTAGCGTTCTATTTTTTAAAATAGCCCGTAGAGTGTTACGGGCTACGAAAAGGGTACAAAATCTTCACAAAAAGGGGTTTTTTCTTGTAATTCAAAAGGGGGGGATTACTCTAAATCCCCGGGCAAGGGCTTGTGGGGACAAAAACCCCGCCCAAAAAAACACGCATTAAGAACAAAAATCTTCTATAGAAAACCAACCATTGAATTGGGGAATGAACAAACAAGAAAAAAAACGGAGAAACTACGGGGGGCCCAAGCATTTTTTTGGGGCTAAACCACAGTATGGTATTTAAATGGTGCGTTTTAGGGAAGTGACAGGCAGAATAATAAGAAATTTTTAATTAAGTCTGGCCCCGAGAGAGTCTTTTTGGATATTTTAAAATGAACATTTAGCCCCCCCGGTAAAATGAAAATTTAACCTACGTTTTTTTTTATTTTGGGTTTTTATCTGTATGTAACCGTTACTTGGTTTTTCCCATGGTATCCATTTGATTACAGTATAAAAAAGGCTTCCAAAGAGTCAGTGTTTGAAGAAGGGGCAGCCACCCAACGTCCCCGGGTTTCCCCCACCTTTCCTTCTGTTGCTCCCCACGGGGTCAGCACACGCAACACGCCGGGAGACCCCATTCATGGACTCTGCATTTGCTCCCACTGCCGGCTATGGACTTAAATGAACGCAAGTAGTCAATGAGCACCCTTTGTTACTATTTTAATGAAATGTCTCAGCAATAAATACATGTTTTGTTTACCTTTTTGCCATTTTTTATTGGGGGGTAATGTTTTGGGGTTTTTGGGGGATCCCCTTTTAAACAAACACTTGCAGTGTTTGGGGAATTATATACTTTGCAATATTTGCCCATTTTTATATTACAGTTTGTATTTTCTCCCCGGGGACGTAAATATTAAAATGTCTTTGGGAAAACTTTTCGAAATAACAACGGGGGGGCGGATACTTTTCTTTTAAAAAAAAACGGAACTAGTCATCTTAAAATCGCTAAGGCGGGCAGGTTGGGAGCGTCCCTGAAGACCTTTCGTCGGGCTATTAAAAATCGAACAGCTAAAAGGGGAAAAATAATCTCATTACTGCCTCAAGTCACGCAAACCTAAGGTTAAAAAAAAAATTCCGGGGGTAAGAAGCCGTTACAGCCTCCTCCGCCAGATGATTTGGCGTACAAAAAAAAAATGGTACGCTTGGGAAACCAATATTCATTGGACTGAATATTTGACTGACAACTTTTTCAAAAAAAATTGACTCTTACCAAAGAAAACAAGGCATAGATGATGAAAATTAAAAAAAAATGACCCAAATGAAGATTTAGATAAGAAAAAGGAGGATTTAAAAATATCCCTGGACAAACATAAGATCCAATTACTAGAAAACAAGTTGAAAAAGTATGAAAGGGATAGCAAAGATTATTTACATAATCGAGTATATTCCTGGGCAGAAGAACGCCACAAGCAAAGAATGGGTAATAGATCCAGGAGAAAAACTCCACAAAGTGCAAGTGTAACTTCAGATTCGGAAGAAAACGGATCAATCAATCGAACACAAATCAGAACTGGTCCCAAGAAAGATAAGCCTCGTGATTTTTTAGGAGTACAAACAAAGTCCAGCGATACGGATCCTGGAGAAGCCTCTGGTGTCGACCTGAAAAGAAACACACGTACAGGGGGGAAACATCCACCAAAGAAAAAATAAGTGAAAGCTTGGTTCTAAACATTTCCTCTCAAGAACTCTCTAAAGCTCAACAGTCCATTATTAACAAAGGACTCAACTTTGTACCGTCTGCCTCTATCACCCCGTTTCAGTTTAATGTTGACTTTTTTCGCCTGTGTAGAGCTATTAGATTAAAAATGTTTTTTGGACAGAGTGCATCCAAACAAATAGAATACGTCCCAAGTAAGTTAAAAACACATAGCCAGTTCGACCCTGAGATTTCAACCCCAGCATTAGAACTTTTTCAGCAGTTAGTACTATCAGAGGTTTTAGAAAAATGGGATAATGTTAAAATACGAAGTACACAGAACATCACTGTAGAGGAGAGAAAAGCATTACAGGAATTGTGAAACAATGTAAAAATAGTCATCAAGAAAGCTGACAAAGGGGGGGAAACCCCGGGGGCGGGGGTTTTGTGCGGGACAGGGCTAGATTACATACAAAAAGGCCAAAATCCTCTAAGCGACCCTACAGTATTGGGAAAAATTAGATCAAGCCCCTACACATGAACTGCAACGGAAAAATTAGAGGACTTCTAGTCGAGGGCAGTAGAAATAGGAAATTATCTCCCCTAAAGAAAAAATTTCCCCTCCTATGTGAAAGCCCCAGGTTTCCCACGTATCCCGGGTTCCTTTAAGGTAAAAAAAAACAATTGAAAAAACCCCAGGCGGCCATCGTTTGCCCGGCTTTAGGCTCCTTCTTAAAAACCAAAGGGGCCGTCTATTTTGATGTCTTTTTGCAAAAATTTCCAACCAAGAAAAAACCAAAACATTCTTAGTGATACTGGGCAGTTTTTGAGAGAAATTGAAAGCTTTAAAATGGGATAAAAAATAGGGTGTTTTTTGGTTACTAGGGAAACAAAAAAGCCCCTTTTTTTAACAAAACATTCCAAAAAAGAGGTAATTAAAATTTAATTTTGAGAGATACTTATGAATGCCCGGCAAAGTTTGTCTAATGAAACACATTAATTTCATCATGAAGCTTCTTGAATTGATATAACCAAAAACTATTTTGGGTTTGGAAACGGTTCTTCTCCAATTTAAGGGAGTTTCGATGGCTCCCCGGCTGCATTTGCATACCCAAATATTTTTATGATGACTATGAAAAGAATAGTATACTCTAGAAGGATTCAAAAGGGTACAAATTTGGTTAAGATATGTTGCGACGTGTTTGCTATCTGGGGTGGCTCGTTGGAAAAAAACTCACTAGGTTCTTTTCCCCCTCAACCAAAGTCATCCACTTATTCAGTTCACTTCCACTATAGAAAATAACAGGATTCAAATACTTAGACGTAGAAATTAAAAAAGAAAATCTCCCGGTTAAAATAATAAAAACCCCTATAAGAAAAAAAAGGGGGCAAAAATTTAAAGTATTACAAAGATTAGGTCAACATGAAAACCCCCAAAAATTTTTAAAAAGGTATCCCTAAAGGACAGCTTATTAGAGCCAAGGAGAATTTGTTCGGAAGATAGGGGTTTTTTGAGCAAGAAAAAATTCTCATTGAGAAATTTATAGCTAGAGGGGTATAAGAGGGAAGAAATTGAGAAAGTGGAAAAAAAAGGTTTGAACACTTAATAGGAATGATTACTGAAATCTAGAAAAAAGGGGAAAAGAGATCAGAGGGTTTTTGTTCCTTAGTTTCCTATGATGCACATTGTGGGTTTTAAAAAGAAACCCCCATTTAAAAAAAAATTTTGGGACCTTTTTTCAAAAAATGCCCAAAAATTTTGGTTTAAATTTTTCACCCCATTGCCTCGTTTTGTTTACAGAAAAAGGGCGGACCATAGGGAAAAAACTATTGTATCCCCAAAAGCTGAATTTAAAAACAAAAGTCCAATCAAACAACCCGAAACAAAATAAACATTTAAAAGGGACTTTAAAGTGCCTTTAATTTTTAGCATTTGTAGTGCAATTATCAAGGGACCGTATTTAACATCCTACGAAAGGATACAAAATCTTTCACAAGGAGTTTATTCTTTTTAATTCAAAAGGGTGATATATTCTTAAAATGCCATGTGGCAAGGGCTATGTGGGAAAAACCCCCAACGCCCAAAAAAACACGCATTAAGAACATAAAATCTTCTTACAAATCCCTAAACACGTTGAATCTGGAAAAGAACAAAAAAGAAAAAATTGGGAGAAACTACGGTGGCTAAGCATTTTTTGGGCATAAACACACAGTATGGGATTTTTAAAGGTGCTTTTAGAGGAAGTGCAGCGCGAATAATAAGAACTTAGAATTAAATCGCTCAGAGAGGTATTTTTGGGTATTTAAAAAAAACAAACCCTTAGCTCCCCCAGGTATAATGAAAATTTAACTCGTGGTTTTTTTATAAATTTGGTTTTATCTGATGTAACTCGTTCTTGGTTTCCCCTGGTATCCATTTGATTACGTTTAAAGGAAGGGATTCAAAGAGATCAGTGTTTGAAAGAAGGGGCAGGGCCAGCCCCGAAACGCACCGGTTTCCCGCCCATTTCCTGTTTTGCTCCCCGTGGGTCCAGCACACGCAAAACGCCGGGGATCCGCCCTTCTTTGGGCTCTGCATTCTGCTCCCCCCGCGGCTATGGACTTAAATGGAAGCAAATAGCTCAATGTTTGCAATCTGTTTCATATTTTAATGAATTTGTCTCGCAAAAAAGTACTGTTTTAGTTTTCTTTGCTTGCCATTATAATTTGGTTGGTACATGTTTCGGGATTAGGGAGATCCCCTTATAGCAAGCACATTGCAGTGTTGGAGAGATTATATACTTTGCAATATATGCCCAGTTCTTATATATACTATCTATTTATAAAATTGCCGATTTTTTTCTGTCTTATGTGTCGAACCCTTTCCCGTTCTGTACAGAAAAATTTTCAGGCAGTCTCCTCATTACAGCACAGGCAAATTACACTGAAAGGTTACCCCAATGGTATAGATGACACAGGATCCCCCAGGCCAATAGGAGTTTGTAACAGTCCCTCTCCCCATCCCTGCCGTGGGGCATGGTTCTTGGTAATTTTTCAGACTGTTTTGGAAACCATTGAAAACCCGCAAGAAACCATCCCCACGATTTAAAAGAAAATCCACCCGGTCCCCACACGAAAGATTTTAGCCACCGGCTTTCCAAAAAATTGGGAAAATGCACAATCTTCCGCCGGTTCTCGGGGGGAAAGTGTGCAACAATGGTTATGGGGGGCGGGGGAATCCACAAAACCCCCCAAAAAATAACCTCCCCAAAACCATAAAAAAACGATAACATCCGACGGAAACCAGCATTTAACTATGGGTTTTTGGTGTACCCTGCCTTTTCCAGTTTACAAAAATATTGGTGTAAATTATTTTCAAAAAAACTACATGTATCTACTTAAAAGGGAGGGGGGGGGGGGGGGGGGTTTTCTCATTAAGCTTTAGCCTGTCATGTCCCTGGGGAAGTTTAACTGGGGCTGCTTTTTGGTCTGTTGTTCTGTCCTCTCCCCCCCCGCACCACCCCGTAGTACTTCTTACCGGGGGGGAGGGGGGTTTGTCTCAGAGTTACCTGTGTTGCCTGCCTAGGTTGTTGCAGGGGAGGGTGATCTAGGATGTAGAAGGGGTTGAAGCTGGTGTAAAGAGAAGGGGATCATGTGTTCCTATATCCCCGCTTAGAAAGTTTACATCTCCCCAAAAAAAGGGCAGTGTTTTTTTACTCAGGATGTCTACTAATAAGGAGAGCATAAAGTATTTCAATGCCCGATTTGAAAAGTATTAGTATCAGTCTCACCAGTTCCATAAGACATATCATGATTATAGGTAACAGACATGGTTCACTGCTGTCACATCTATCTGTGTATATTAGGGCAGTGAGGGACAGTCAGGGGTTAGACACACAAGGGTTAATCCATTGCAGCTCGGACACAACTGCCAGAGTCTTCCTGCCCTCCCCCCGCCTCCCTCGCTCCTACCACTCCACTAGCAGAAGCAATTCTGTGGCAAGGAGGGGCCTCTGCTCCGACCTGTCTTCAAAGGTGATGAGCATTCAGACCTGACAGCAGTAATGCATTAATGAAGTCAACAGGTCAGGCTACTATAAAGAGCTTTGAGAAGTGCTGATGTAGTAATAGCTAACGAGGGCTAGGTCAAAATCAGGTAGAACATTTGGTAATGAACATATTATGCAAAGCTAGCTTGGTTATTTTAAAGATCTTAAATTAAAACCTCAATCATTGTAGTCGAGACAACGCACTTTTAAGGCACGAGTAAATAAGGGTGTAGAAACGCTTTGATTTAATGAAATGAAATTCTGGGTATACAAAATACAATTTAAACCAAAACAACTACATAAAGGTTATAACACCTAGGAAAAAGATACATAATAAACATAACTTTTAATCGAGAATTGAATAAAGAGTTGGAAAGAAAATCGAAACAACACCAACCTCAATATATAAGCATATTACCAGGCTAACAAGGACGCTGCTCTACCTGGCAAAAATGGGGAAATCAGCCCCGGCAATAAGGGGCGCCCCCGGCGACCCGACTGGAACACCTAAACTACTCCTGAGTCCCTAGTCTACATCTAAATGAAAAAAAGAAATGAAAAAAAAAAGAAAACACTATATAACTAGGCAAATGGAGTGCATCAAACAAAAAAAGTGCTTGTGAATAAATAACCAATACAACCTAGACAATATACGTTTGATGGTTCCAAAAATACTATGAAACTTGATGATGCGTCATAGGAAGATAATCAATAACTCATTAATATTCCAATATTCCCACACGCGTTTCCCCCCTAAAAATACTGGGTTCATCAGTGAATAAATTGGGCAGTCAGTTGATAACAACAAATAACGGACAACATTCTAAGAAAAAAGTCAACAAGATGTCATGGCAATCAAATATGAAACATCTACACGTACCCTTTAATGATAGGAAAAATAGTGCTAGGTAAGTGATAGAGGGACGAGGGTCCAGGATAAGTCATGTACAGAATCCCTCGCTATCCTGATTACTGAGCACACAGGTCCAGGTTACTGCTGTTTGGACCAGTTCAGTAATTCAGAAGCGGGGATCTGTAGCATGACTTATCCTGGACCCGTCCTCTACTCTTACCAGCCCTGTTTCGTGCATCATTAAGGGACGTGATGGTTATATAATTGCATATCATCTGGTTGATTTTTTTCCTAGATGTTCTCGTATTGTTGTTATTCAACTGCAATTCTTTTCGCCTGATGAACCCAGTATCTAGGGTGGGAAACGCGTTGGATATATTGGAATATTATGCGTTATTGATTTATCTTCCTTATGACGTCATCATCAATGTCATAGTATTTTTTGAACATCAAGATGTATAATTGTCAGGGGGGTTTTGTATTGTCTATTCTACACAGCACTTTTTTGTTGTGCACTCCATTTTGTAGTATATATGTTTATTTTTTTTTTTCTTTCTTTTTCATTTAGATGTAGCTAGGAGACAGGGATAGTTTAGGTTCCAGTGTGGGGGCGGCGCCGTTATTGGGCGATTGCCCCATTTTTTTGGAGTTAGACAGGTCCTTGATAGGGTATATTTGAGGTGTTTTTTCGTCTTCTTTTGCAAGCCAACTTCTTATTCATTTGATTAAAAGTTATGGTTTTACTGTATTATTTTTTCTGAGTGTTATAGAGCGCTGTGTAGTTGTTTTGGTGTAAATTATTATGTCATAGGTCTTGAACCACTCTGGAGGATTCTCGGTAGCAATGGTGGGCCAGATCGTCGACTCCTGGGCAACTCCTTAATGAGGTTTTGTAAAACGCTATTGTCAGAAGCGTCCCGAAGCACTATTCGGTCAATGTTGTCGGAAAGAATAGCAAAGCAATGCACAATTGTTCCTATCAAAACTATAGTATCCTATGGGGTACTTTCACACGATGTACAACTGTCTGGCATATACAATACGTGCCGCATTACATAGTGTGTTTTCGGGAGCTCGCGCTTATTGGCACCGAGGTCTGGGGGGCCAAGTCCGCGCCTATCACGCATAGACCTGGCTTACTTCGCCAAGCCGCGTAATCGGCCGCGAAAAAATGATCATGTCACATATCCTCCCCGCCGGCGCTCGTATTGTACGAGGGAGAGTAGGAGGCGTAATCCATAGTTCTCTATGAGAGCTATGTGATTACGTACGATTATGGGGCACATTTCCACTTATTAAGCGCATTACGGCTGCAAAATACCCAGGCGGAAATGAGCACAAATGAAGCCGTGTGAAGCATAGCCTATGACTGAACTTGCTGATCTCAGTAAAGTCACTGAGGCCCGGCCAGGTGCTGTATCATTTCTGTAAGATACGACCTGACCTGGCAATATAAAACAACACATCATGGCTAAGTCCGAATGTGTCCAACAACTGACTTGAGTGTGAACAAAGTCTTAAATCTAGACAAATCTGGCATTTAGTTAATTAGAAGTATGCATAGAATCATAAACAATGAACTTTTAGAAAAAATTTTCATGTAAATCAGTCCCATCATTTCGCTGTACTACCGTATCCTGTCTACGAATGTAGGCTGTAGAATAAATCAATACATGTGAGTGCAAGAGGGAAGTATTGTGTGATGCTTTGATAGCACAGAGGGGACCGCACAGGAAAACATATGATATATTCCAGTCAATAATTCAATGCTCAATCATTCTAGTAGCCAAATGCAATGGCCACATGTTTCTCATTCCTAACCCTGGGAAGCATTGGGAAAACAAAACAGGCACTGAATACACCAACAGGAGAACGTGACATTCATCGGCACAAAGTTCACCGAGGGGCAAAGTCATCAGCTATCCACTCATTTAGCTACATGCTTATTTTAATCTGGCTTCTAAATATGGCAACATTGTAAATACGGTTTTCTTATAATATAGTCATGGTTAAAGGAAAAAACAGTATTTATATTAAACAAAGAAAGTGAGCACAAAGGCGAGAAACATTGACTCCAATGTTCCATCTATGTTGGCAGTTTGTCAAATGGCCATCTACTTCATAGATTATTATTTAGTAAAGGAAACAGGACCCATATATTAAGTGAAAATCCTGCTAATCACAAAGGCTTGTAATGATTCGCTCATGACCATTCCTCATGCCACACATTCCCATAAAGTGGTTAGGTCCCCAATTCGGGAAATTACTCTTTCTCTGGTCCAACCGCATTGCAGCTCGCTGGCGATCCAGCCCTGCAATCGTGAATGAGGAGGGCTTCCCTGTCTTGTCTGTTCTTGTGTTTTCATGTACTCAGTGTAGGGAACCACCGGCCAATTGTCGCATGTGATCACTTAGGTCGGAAAAGGCAAGTAGGCAGAGACTTAATTTGGGTTTGGGGGGTATTGGGGGGTGGGGGGGGGTGTGCCGAGCGCCAGGCTCACAGTCTGCCTTGTATCCCTTCTGTTACCTGCTTGCTGGGGGTCTCCAACATGCAAGCCATAATGAAGTTAGTCTAAAAGCTTAAATTAGGGGACATAGGTAGCGGTGCTTCTGGTCATTATGGAAACGCAAAAAGCCAAATGCTAAGTATGGGTAGTAAAAACCAACACTACAAATATACCAATCCACACCCGCAAAGCATCATGCTGGGTTCTGAGGGTTTGCTCGAGGCAGGAACATGGAAAGCTGCTCAAATTGATGAAAGATGGATGGAGCGTTAGAGTAGCATGGGGGGGGGGGGGGGGGGGGGGGGGGGGAGGTGACGAATACTGAGAAAACCAGTTAGGGGCTGTAAGAAGACTTAGACTGGGAAGTAAGGGTCACCTTTCAGGTAAAAGGACAATGACGCCTAACATCCAGCCAAAGCTACATAAAGGATTGCTTAAAGCAAAGGCATATTCATGTGTTAAAGTCCAGACCTTAAATCCCGACTGACTCAATCTTGTGGCAAGGACTTATAAATGGCTGTTCTACAAATTTTGGCCAAGCCAACTTGAGCGGAGCCAGAGTGATTCCCGCAAAGAAGAATGAGAAAAATATCCAGCCCTTAGGATGTGGGCAAAGCTGGTAGAGACATACTCCAAACAAACTTGCTTCGTGTCATGTCTAGCTAAAGATGGCAGTCCCTACACAAGATATTGGTTTCTCAGATGCTGAATATGCAGCATCTCAGGAAAGTGAGTATTGCACCCACTCAGAACATTTTTGTAAAATCTTGTATTAAATCTTTCAATAGGACAACACTGAAGATCTGACACTTTGGATAACAATGTGAAATAATTCAAGTGTACAGCTTGTATAATCAGTGTAAATTTGGTGTGCCCTCAACTCAACACACATGCCATCAATGTCTTAAACTGCATGGCAATAAAAGTTAGAACACGCCCTAAGGGTGTACAATGGACAAACTGTGGGCCCAATTGTTAATAATTTTTGTTCACTAGGCGGGGGGGGGGGGCGGGGGGGGGGGTGGGGGGGGGGGGGGGGGGGGGGGGGGCCCCTCACAGGTTGGGCAGCCAGCTGGAACCTCTTCACTCCTCCGTGATGTCCATCACGGAGCGGGGTGTATGTTAGAGACCTTGCGCTCCTCCACTTCTGTTTGAGGATACCCCACCGACGCTCAATAGGTTTACGGTCTAGGAGACATGCCTGGTGGTTGTCCTTGGAGGCTTGTTTTTTGGGTTGGTTAGGATTATAATACTGGCCCTGGGCACGGAAGGAAAATCAGCTCTGTGGCTATCAGTATGTCAAAGTACATATTGGCATTCATGTTTCGCCTACATTAACTGTAGGTCCCAATGCGACACCATGGCTCGATTCTTCCCAATCCACCCCTTTAACATCTGCAGAGTCAATGGGCTGCGGCTCTCATATGTCTATTTTGAAAAGAGAATCTCTGAATATGTCCCTGAATACGTGAACTCTCCTTTAGGGTTTTGACCATGGCCTGTTCCGAGTGGAACCTGTCTTGTTAAACCGCTGTATGGTTTGGGCCACCGTGCTGGTCAGCTCAGTTTCGGGGGGGTGTTGGTCAATCTTCTGATAGGCCTCGGTCCATCTTTATTTAGAGCCAACAATTCTTTTTTTCAGGATCCTCAGCACGTTCCTTTGCACATGAGGTGCCATGTTGAACTTCCAGTGACCAGTATAAGAGAGTGTGATAACTCCAATTTAAGCACACCAGCTCCCCCATTCACACTGAGACCTTGTAAAGCACTATGATATCATGTGACACCGTAGATGGAAGAATGGCAATTGGGCAGCAACTCATTTTTTTGTGCCAGGCGTTTTAGACATTGATGTCTTATGGCAGATTTATTTTAAGGGCACGCTACAACACTTTACACATGTTATATGCAAGCTGTACACGGACTACTGTAAATTGTACCAAACGGTCATATCCAGTGCTGTCCCATGAAAAGATATAATACATAATTTACAAAAATATGTTCTCACTTTTGTGAGATACTGTATATGCATGCCACATTTTTCATTCTTAATAAAAGGCAAACATTTAGGAAAAGCACGATAATTTTCCTACTACTTTACAGAGTGCTTGCCTAATTTGTGTTGCTTTATCACTTAAATATCAATACACGATATTTAAGCTTTACAACACGATCACACTATATATCATACATACATATTATACTTACTATATAATATATATATATACTATATTATATATATACTATAATATACATACATATAAATATATAATATATATTTATATATAGTGTATATATATAAGAGATGCGAGATATTGTTTATATGGGTAGTTTTGAGTTTGAGGCACTTGTTAATGTGGGTTTAGCATTATAATGTTGGATGCTCTCTTGATTAACACACTTTGTGACATGTTCAGAAAAAGAGCGCCACCACACCAGTTTTAAGCACATTAAATGAGTGTATAGTGCGGCCCGGTATGTATTAACCTTGTGATAAATCTTGTGTTATACCTCCATAGCGATAACATATTTTAGGCCAGCATAACTAGGCATACTTTTTAGACGATCGAGTGTGTGATAGTGACTGGCTGGCAAACATGTATAAATAACTGAGACAGAAAGAATAGAATAGGGCTATGACAATTATTTGTGTGGCTAAAATACAGCCAAAAAAACCAAAAAAAGAAAAAAAAAAAAGAAAAAAAAAAATAAAAAAAAGAGAGGAAAAAGAAAATAAAAAAGAAAAAAAAAAAAAAAGAAAAAAAAAAAAATAAAAAAAAAAAAAAAAGAAGAAAAAAAAAAAGAAAAAAAGGGAAAAAAAAAAAAAAAAAATAGGAAAAAAAGAAAAAAAAAAAAGAAAAAAGAGGGGTGAGGCTAGCGCCAATTTGGACATGTCGTCCTTTGTGATACTTGTATTTGCACATTTTCTATATAGGTGTTACTATTCACAACATATTTTATCATTTGTGTTTCATTTGTATTTGAATGTGATTTAATACCAACTATATTGTTTTTATTTATATATAGTTTGGGGGGGGGGGGGGGGGGGGGGGGGGGGGGGGGGTCAGGTATACGAGATTTTTCTTGGTATATACTGAGGCTTTTCTCAGCCTGTGAGAGGGTAAGTTCTCTTGTCTGCTTATGTCTGACACTGTACAAGCTGTCGAGTAGGGGGCCGTTCACACGCCGTTTTTGGATCCGATTTTGGATCTGTGTTGGATCCGAAAATCGCATCCAAAAATGCATTTGCAGTAGGTATGAGCGGCCCTATAGTTTATTATAAGGGGTCTCGCTGCTGCGTCTTTCAGAACCAGAATATGACATGCAAATCTTGATAAAAGAAAAAAAAAAAAAAAAAATAAGAACAGGATCCGAAAGGCGCAGCTGAGACCATCAGTGATCCACGTCGTGTGAACTCTGATGCTGTTTTTAATAATAAAAGCAATTAGTTATCACACTGCTATTCTATTCCATATCGTGTATTATGCCCATTGGGGTCAAAATTGATAGACGTGGATTCCAAACACGGCATCTAAAAGGCGTATTACATATTGACTCATCAGTAACCCGCACCGTGTGAAATACCCTAACATGAACAGGATCTCATCACTCACTACACATTATACCATGACCCGCGCTTCTAAATTAAAGATTAGCAAAACAAGATGCAACTGGAAACTAGGGAGATGCACATGGGCATCGTGTTGCTGGCATTAGTTCAGCTAGCTTTTTTTTTGCCTGATAATATGGCTTTAGAGGAAGCAAAAAAGTACACAGCTGATTGATAGGGTCCTAACACTTGAAATTTATATTGAGGAATATTATTTACTGAGTAACAAACAAAAAGAAGTTGAAATGCAAACCTTTTTTGTTATATGTGAGGAACAAAAAAAAAATCCATAATCCAGATGGGTCTGAACACAGAAGGTCCTATGCTTTAAATATTATTGTAAAAGTAATTTGCTTTTGTTTTTTTCTAGATTTAAATTTCTGTTCACACATCAGACGTTTCAAATGGTTAGAAAACTGATGTGTAATCCTCGGTAAGGCCCTTGCCTCGGATCTCCACTTTACAGTCGCCTCTGATTTGGATGTCTGTGTAGCCCCTTTTGCCGCACCACGGATTTGAAATCCGTAATACCCTGTTTCCCCGAAAATAAGACGGTGTCTTATATTAATTTTTGCTTTTAAAGACTTATTTTTAGGGGATGTTTTTTTTTCTATGAACAATAATTCACATTTATTGTTGAACAAAACATCAACATGTATTAATATACTGTAATGATTTCATCTCAAAACATCAGCAGAAGCAGCCAAACTCTGAATGTCATAACTAAAAATGCACCATGTCTTATTTACGGGGAAATATCGTATGGCTGTTGGATTACATGAAGATTTTAATGTAGACTCTGATGTGGAATCCGCATCAAATTCCTCATTAGAATCCATCGGCTGAACCTACCATAATACTTCTAGGCCCTCTGCTGCTCTTGCTATTCCTATGGCATAGATATGGAATATTAGCAATGTTGACTTCTTATCTAAACGCACAAATATACATCTGGCATGCAAAGACAGTTCAGTTAAACGTTGCTAACACGGCTCTGCTATCCAGTATGATCCCAGAGACTGGGCACATCTGCTGACAAGATCACATTCAGGCACACTCGGCTGAAGAATAAGCTTTGTTTCATGTTCAGTGGTGTTATGACATGCTGTGTCCCAAGAGCATAAGTGAATTCCCCAGGTACTGGCCCGCAGCCAATAGTGTGAATACCCAGCTAGAGACGTAAATAGTTTAAGGCCAGAGGATTGTGTGGTCGTCTCGGATTTCCCAGAACTCCCCGGGAGTGGAAGACTCGAGCTGTGCTGCTTTTATGGACTGGCTTACTGTAAAAGTAAACACTGGCTGTCTCTACAATGAGTTTTCCATATCTAGTGTCAGAATATTTCATGATTTTAAAAGTTGCAGCGGACACTTTGTATCAGGGACACAGTCATTTCCATTTTTGGAATTTTATGGGCATTAGAACCTAGTATAATATTTGCTTTCCTCTGCTCCTGCTTTATATGGCATCCTGTCCTCATATATTAGGTGTTATTGGACCACTCCATTTGTGTCATATATCTATGCATTTTAAATATTAAATATTATATTTTAGTATATAAATAACCGCATAACATATACAAATTCTGGAATTCAAGCAACAGGAAATCAGCAGTTATTGAGATCATACAAATTCTGGAATTTCATATCATCAGAAGCGATAGTTAAAATAAGGAGTCTCCTCCACATAAAAAAATTATAAGTAACAGCAATATATTTTATATACCATTTACAAGAAAAATATTCATGATAAATTGGCTGAATCAGTGTCTGGGCCATTGTATGTTAAAACCACCATACAATGGTCTTTCCAGGGACATTGTATGTTGAAAATATTGTATCATGAGGCCATTGTAGCTTGAGGAACCACTGTGGTGCTTCAGTTAAGATGAGTTGCAATACCAGCTTATAGACATGTGAGGCACTGGTGAAAGAAGGCACGTTGTCCTAATCCTAGACAAGCCCTTTAAGTTTAAAAATCGTCATTTTGTCAGGACAACCTCTGTCCATATGCCTGGATATGGATTATACACATCATGAAGAGAAGGACCCCCACCCACTCCTGTGAGCTATGAAGGAGCAATTTATCATGAATTACATGGACATCCATCTATAAATGTATCTGAAACCAGTCTAAATGAAACAACCC
>JAODAL010069713.1:0-16231 GCA_025379985.1 Phyllomedusa bahiana
TTCCCGAATCAATCGATCCCAAACCCAAATTTAAACTCTTTAAACAAAGAAAACCTAAAAATTTGATGTTTTAAATGGCCATTTTATTTTGGCTCCCAGTTTTAAATGGGCCCAAAAAATAAACCTTTACATGCGGGTGGGAAAGGGTGGAAAAAAAATGCCTTCAGGCAATTTAGTTTTCAAAAACTTTTTAAAATGTATTTTTTTTTAAAGAAAGGTTTTAATGAATCAATCCCAATGAGACCCAGTAGTGGGAAGTCCCATCGGCTATACTTCCCCGCCTTTCAAAAACTTTTAAGGGGGGCCCCAAGCACATGCCCATTTTTGGATCAAAAATTCTGTCTTTTTTGGGCATGTGTCATCTTTTAAGAAAAATTTTTTTGATCTAATAAATAATTAAATAATAAAAAAAAATTTTTTATGGTAAGCTTGTAAACCCCGGACCAGAAACCATTATTGAATGTTTTTAAAAATTCTAAAAAAACCAAATTTTTTGGGTTTCCCATACCCCATGGGGGGTATGGAAAAGGGAACTAAAGTGTTCTTTCGCATTGATTAAATTTTGGAGATGCCTGCCCATCACCGAAACCCACAATTAACTACGAAAAGAAAAACACTAACAAAAAGCATCAAAACATGCAATTTACGGGTGCAAAATTAGTGTGAGCAAACCCTAAAAAGGGATCAAATTCAATACTGGGTTTTTAAAAAAAAATCGATTCGACAGGCAATCTCGAGCCAATCCTCGACCCCCTATTAAAAGTCAAATTGGGGAGAAGAGGGTTTCGGGTTTAAATTTTTATATCTAAACGGGGTGAGAAGAAGCGGGAATTAAAAATCCAAAAACAGTAAATTTGGAAAAGGGGGAACAATTTTAGTAAAAAGAATTTTTGGCTTAAGAGCCCACAGAAAAAAATTAGGGGCCTAAAATCATTTTTTCCCCCTAAAGGGCTGATAAAAAGATAGGACAGTGGGGCAATAGGAGGTCCCGTGGAAAGAAGCGGGAAGGGGGCCCTTTGACACAAAAAGAAACGGGCCGGTATTGGAAATGACACGGGTTTAACTGAAAAGGACCCTCATTTGACTTTTTGCACCGGGGCCCCAAAAATTTCAATTTACACCTCTGCAGGGGGAAATAGTTTTAAGGGCAGAAACCTTTGGGTTTGGCAGCGAGAAAATGCCAATGGGGAACATGGAAATTTTGCGGTTTGACTTTTGGGGCTGGCGGGAACCTTTGGTGGCACGAGAACTGGCAGTGGGGAACATGGGGTTTCGGTTTAAAACACATTAGTCCCCCTGAACGTAGCCTTTTTTGGGTGTCCCAGGTGGGGGAGAAATAAGAAAATTTTCTCCCCCAAACCAAAACCAAAAAGCTAAAAGCCTGAATTTTTGACATTCCCTTGCTGCTGGATTTGGGAAATTTCCCCTTTCCCGCCGGGTTTGGACACAGAGGGTTTTTCCCAGGGTAAAGACCTTGACATCCCCCCAATATCAGTTTTCCGGGAGAAGGCATTTTTTTTCCCCAGAAAAAAGCTGCCCTACCCTCAAAAAGATCTCCAGTGTTTTGGGGCCGGGCATCTTTTGTAAACCAAAGTCCCTTTTCCGGGGACTACAGAAACATGGACTAAAAAGACTGCCCAAGGGGCTTTTACTCTCGCTGACTGTTTTACTTTTTGTGAGATTTGGTGAATAAACGGTGGCAGGCTTTTAAACATGCAGTGGAAAGGGCCCCAAAACTTTTTCCGGGAGCAGGCACCGGTGGGCCGGGCACAGAAAGGGGGGACTTTTGCGGGGGGGGTCACTCAGTAAGGCCGAACTGCCGGTTGTCATTTACCCGGCCGTTTGTTGCCCAGAAACCCCCAAGGGTTTCCTTAAATTGGTTAAACAAAGGGGCTTTTTTCCCAACTTCCTCCCAAAGATGACATCGGCCCAACCCCACCCAAGATTTGGTGGGGAACGACAGAAAAAAATCCTTAGTTGGCCTGGCCTGGGACCCGGGAATTTTCAGCGGCCCCTCACCTTTTTCCCTTAAACCCCCCAAACCCAAAACGCCCTTTGGGGTTTATCCAATAGGTTTCCCCAAAAATTTGGGTTTCGGGGGTTTTTCACCCGGCCCACTATCGTGGGGATGAACCCCTTTTGAGGCAGTCAGCGGGTTTAATTTGGGGCCCAGCGAAGAGGTGGGGCAGATATCCCGGGTTTTTTGCCAGTAGGCATGAAAATATGATATGGGGATTTACCGGGAGTTTAAATGTTGCAAGCAGTAGGTTTCGGCAAAAAATGGGGGACCCAAAAGAGGGGGAATAAGCAGGGGAAGGAAAAACACAAATCGATGACGAATTAGCCGATCGCACTTGGGGAGGGGTGAAGAAGGGGCTTCTTCATCTTTCATCGTCAAAAGAAAAAAGGTGTCATTTTTGCCGCCTTCGGGCGCACCAGCCGGGGCCAAGTCGGTAGTTTTCCCGGGAAAGCCCAAAAGGGTGGCGCAAGTGGGGTTTCGGGGGGGCCAAAAAAACCAGGGGGGTTAAAAAACCCCCCGCTTCGCAGGTCTAAAAAAGTGCAGAAACAGGGGCTCGGGCGGGGCCAAAGGCAGCGAAAATTTAAGTCATTTCAGGGGCGGAGGGGGGGGGGAAAAATTCCCCTTTACTCGGCGGGTGGGCAGTTTTTTTGCTAAGACCCAGAGGACCCGAACAGGTGAATATGTAAAATTTGTGGGCAAAAGGGGTGAAGGGGGCGTGGCCAGCAGAAACTTTTGGGAAAACCCCGGCCCTTTTGAAATCACCCCTTGTACCTCACCCTTTTCCATCTCAGATGTGGTTGGGCCTATCCGTGGGCCGCAGCAACCGAAACCTTTTGGAAGGCCATCCCAAATTTTCCGGCCCCCACCACTTGCCGGAAGGAGAGGGGCTTTTTTCTCTTTGCCATCATCCCCCGGTGCAGATGCCCCAAACTACTCGCTACTAAGGCGCTAGCATTTTGTTTGAACGGGCGATTCCCAAAGAGAAAACCCGTATGTTTTTCCCCAAACCACCCTTTTTGGTCCCAAAAGGGTGACCGGGCTCTTGTTTTTTGGTACTGAAAAGCCCCTTTCCCTTTTTCCCAAAAATTTGGGGGAAACCCCTTAAACCGTTCAGAGAACTAATGTGCCAAACCAAAATGTGGAGGGGGTTCCAACCCTTTTTAATTTCTTTTCCAAAAAGGCAAGGTCCCCCAAGCCCTTTTCACAAATAGGGTAGAACAGAAGGGGGGCCCAGTCCATGGAACCCTATGGTTTCTTCCAAAGGTGCAGGGCAGCGGGGGACGGGGTGAAGCTATAACTACGGCGGGGCCCAGTACATTTTCCTTTCCCGGCCCCCCACTGGGTAATTTTGGGGGGGCCTGCCCGGGGGGCCCCCCCAACAATTTGGGCCCGGGGAACGCTGCTTTTTTTTCCCACGTTGTTAAAACCGGGGGGGCCCCCGGCGACAAAAATCTCCCCTCCCCCAAACCCAACCACCTCACCCTCCAAAAAAGTGCGCCCCCTCTTTATAAAAATGTGCAGGGCACAGCTTTGTCACGCGTTACACCTGGTTTGCCTCTGAAAAAAGTAGTAAACAGAGGGGGGGAACTGTTGGGCGTCATGCGAAGAAATCATGTGGGGGCTTTTTTCCGTGCAACTGAAAAATTTGGAACCAGGGGTTAAAGGACAAGGGGGAAAACCCTTGGTGTCCGGCGGCCCCGGGGGGAAGGGATGGCCCTTTCCGCCCGGATGGCGCCCCAGGGTTAATATGGTTGTAAAAAGGTTTTTCCTGAAGTCTTCCACTGATCTTCAAAAAGTTTCAAAAAAGGCCGGGAAAACCCTGGGGCTTTGCATTCTCCATTCCTACAAAACCCAGGAACACCCCCCCTTTAAAGCTGAGCGGCAAAAATGGCCCCCCCCAAAACACATGCTAAATATGCCATTTTTCCACCCTTTGGGAAATTTCCCAGCCTGCTTTTTTTGGGACCGACTGTATAAACAAGAAAGGCCATTAAGTTTTTTTGATGTTTCCAACAGACAGCAGTACTTCCCATGTGTAACTTTGATGCCCCAGCCAGTGGCGGGTTTCATGCAAAAACACCTCCCAAATTTTGGGGGAACAACGTTATTTACCCATTCGCCAGGGTTTTACGGGATAAAATAAGGGCCCATTCCCGGCTTCATGTCCGGGGAAAAGATGCTGAAATATCTGTCGGGATGGGGGGATGGAAAACGTGGCGACTACATCTCGCAGCCACAAAAAGCCCGGGTGGGGGTTTTAAAGTGGAGGAGGAGGAGGGACATTGGAGCAAAAGATTGTCTGGTGAAATGAGTATTTTTTCCCTACCCTTTTTCCCGGGAAAGCGGAGGAGAGGACCCGCCGGAGGAGGTAGATGGGGGATGGGGAAAGGACGGGGCAGATAAACCCCCAAGCCCCGGGTGGCAGTAAAACCAGTGGAATGGAAGCAGGGAGTCCCTCATAAAAAACTTTTTTTCGATGGCCCCCCAGCATGCGGATTTCCCCCCTGGTAGTGAAACCGAATAGTAAACCATAGGGGCAGAGGGATGATTTTGGCCCTCCACCCTTTTTGGCCCCGCTACCCGGCCCAAAAATTTGGGACCTTTTTTCCCAAAACAGCTGGAGGGAGGAAAAAAAAAAAAAACCCCCAAAAAATAAAGAAAAAAGGGCTCCGAGTCATTTGGGCCCGTTCCCCTATGTGCAGCGGGTCCATCCTCTGACAGGTGGACCGGGGGGTTTCCTTCAGTCTCACGTCCCACTCCACGGCTGCTGTGGGGGGGGGCGGGAGGGGTAAACCAGCTCCATCAGAAACCCAATCTAAGTCTGGAGTCCTTGATGAGCAGCTTCCTTCACCCGCCTATTTGAGGAGGGCACTCCCCCCAGAGCAGGCCCGGAAGCGGACCTGAACCAGCGGGGTGGTGGCATATTTGGGGGACGCACTCTCCCACCCCATTTTAAAAAGATTCGCTAAACTACTGGGCAACCAAACTGGTTTTGTGGCTGAAAACTTCCCGGGGTTTTTTTGCACTGGAAACCCTGCCGGGCCAGCCCAGTAGTGGGGCATCGGGAGCGGGTTTCATTTGCGGGGGGGGCCCCATATTACCGGGGAAGAACTCGCTTGTAAACCCCAAAATGGGGGGAGAGACTGCCCTTTGCAAGATAAATTTGGGCGTGGATGGGCCAGGATTTTCCACAAAACCATTGCCTTAGACATTGGGACTACATCGCCATAAACGCCTCCCCAAAAACTTTGAAAAATGAGTCGGGAAATTTAAAAATACCTACCTCAGCCACTATTTGATGCCACAAATCGGGTCCATTTTGGCTTCTCTGCCCCCCAACCATTTTTTAGGGGGAAACGGGTTTACTGCCACCCACCTCCACACTTGTCTTGGGTGCCCCTCTGGGGTTTCTACTTTTTGGTCCCAAAACTCTAGAATTTTTTGTGCCACTTTTTTAAACCTCATTGTTGCCCACCCACCCCCAAACGCTTTTTGTCTTTGTGCCAACCCTGTGACCTCATGCTGTTTGCTGTCACCTCCACACGGGTCATTTGTGCTACTTATGCCCTTATGTTTCTAATCGCTGCCAGTCCCCCTCCACACTGTCATTGTGCCACTTTTGGGGCCCTACTCCTTTTTTTTTGCCCCCTTCCAAAATTTGTTTTTGTCCCACTCTCGGGCCCTCATGCGTGCTTTTTTGTTTGCCATCACCCCCACACTTTGGGGGCTCCTGATTTTTGCTGCCACCTCCCGGGAATTTGTCATTGTCCACTCTGTGGCCTACCATGCTGTTTCCCAAAGGGACCGCTTTTCCAACTCCCAACACCGTTTTTTTTTCCCAAATCCCGGTTTCCCCCCTTTCACCACTCTATACTTTGGGCCACTATTTTTGGGGTTTTCCCCCTTTTTTTTCATGTCAAAAGGGAAAATGAAAAGAAACAGTATTATAGCCAAAAGCAGGGGGGTGGATCAAAAACACAAAAAGACATGCAAAATATCCCATTTACGGGTTTTTGGGTCAACTCCTGTTTTTTTTTTGGGCCCTTAGCAATACTAAAATGGATTATTAAACCGATTGAAACGGGACACTGCCGGAAATAAAGGAAGGGCAAAAAGATCGAAAATTCAATGCAAAATTACTGCCGGCCCAAAACCCTCCCCAAATCTTCAGGGGCCTCTACATGTATCTCCCATTTTAACAGAACGGGTTTTCGGGTCATTTTCTGTGACTTTTTTAAAAGCTCTGGCCCATGGAGGGGCCCCCTCCTGTGATCCCCCCCTTACTGTGCTGAGACCTGTCCCCCCAGCTCCAGAAAACCCCCCAAATGTGTTTTTTTATGCATTTTTGGGACCCTTAGCCCTCAGCTTTTTTTTTTTTACAGCTTTGCTCCCAATGACTTTATCAGGCAAAAATTCCCGATTCATTTTTTTTGGTCATTTTTTCCCCCCCCGAAAGTGCCCGGGGGAAATTTTAGAGTGAAGGTTTTCTAAGAGCAGCGGCAGTCAGGGGGCATGTCATATTTTAAAACACGCATTGTTTTAAGCCCAAAAACCCAAAGGGCCCCCCTTTGGGCATTTTTTTAGCTTTGGCACAAATTTTTCTACAGCCCCCTCCCGCCCTCTGCGCCGGAAATAGCTTTTTTTTAAAAATTGTGAAAATTCAGCAAAATCGGCAAATCGAAATTTTTGAAAAAATTCGCCCATCTCTAATAAACAGAAAGGGGGTTGTGGGGACAATGGAGAAAATTCTCCTTGTCCCCTCAAGTTTGGTTTAATTTTACCCCCCACATCCCTTCCCCTGGAAACACGTCAAACCGGGTTGTGAGAAATTTCTAAAGACCCCCGGATTTTGGGACTGCTCCCTTGAAAAGGCTGGGGGTTTGGGCTACATTTTCCACGTTCGCCAACCATGCTTTGGCCAAACTGGCAGGTTGAAGAAAGTTTCTGGGCCCCCCAACGAAAACCGCCCTGTTAGTGATGGGCAAAAACACGGGAAATTTCAATTCCCCCAGCGATTGTGGTGCAGCTTTTAATGCCTTTAAGCGGGTATTAAATGTCTCAGGGGCCCAAACTAGCAGTGGTGTGGCCCTTTTCGGGTGTTTCCCCAAATAGAATGGAGACAAGTGAGGGATTTTCTGCCCCAAATTTTTTGGAAATTTTTTGAAGTTTCCCAAAAAAAATTTGGTCAGTGGGACGATCCCCTTTGTCAGCAGGACCATTTTTGGTTTATTTTTAAACGGGAAAAAGGGTTGGTTAAGCATCCACAGCAGGGTCCCAGCAGAGATGAAGGAGGTGGACACAGAGCTTTATTTGAGAGGATTGTGGGAAGGCCCGACCTTTTTTCGCAATTGTGGTTCTAGGTCAGGGCGGGTTTGCAGGGGGCAGTTCAGAGAAGAGCACGGGAGCCCTCCCCAGGGTTGGGTTGCCATCAGGATGAGGAAGTGGAGGGGGAAAGGGGAAAGGGGGTGTGGACGTATCGGTCCCGTTTAAACCCACAGTGGTAAAAAGGTTACACAGTTTACAGAAGAGGAGGAAGCCGGGTTAGGGGCCCCTTTTCGCCCCTGAGGTTGGGAGCTTTGATGCTACATTCCCTGCAACAGACCCATTCCATCAATCCCAAAAAAAAATGAATACCCGGAGATAAAAAAAAGCAAAAGGGGTAATACCATTTTTGAACTTTCTCTCTTGACTGTGACATATTAACCGTTACGATGCGGAGCTTGTGAATTAGTTCTTTGGGAACTCCATCGCTTTGGAAAGGGGTTTAAATGCTGACACCCACTTATAGGCTGCAAACAGGGCTCCATTTAGAAAAATTTCCCGGGCCCTATTTCAGCTGAACACGGGGCCCCCCCCCCCCACCCCCGCTTTCCCTTTTTAATCCCCCCCCTCATAACCCTTTTTTGTGTCCCCCAGTCTAGCTGAACCCAAATTTTAGTTTTAGCGCGTTTTCAGAATGATAAGCTTTTGTTTTGGGCTTAAAAAAAAACACATGGGACATCGCTAAAACCTATTTGGTGGGGAAACAAAAAAGGGATAGACTTAAACCCTTTTTTTTCAACCCTTGCAGAAACACAGGGGCCCTGCAGGAAAGGGGAACCCTTTTAACATCCCCTCTATTAGATCACAAATAAGCAAATACTTTTATTTCCCATTCCCTGTCCCCCCAATTACTGGGGGATTTGTACAATAGGGGGATGTACTTTATCATGTTTCTAAAAAAGTGGTCTATGGCTTTCAAACCCCACTTTTTAAAAAATTTTAAACAGCTGCAAAAAAGGAAAACCATATAGTCAGGGGACTCTATTTAAGGGCCCCAAAATTTAAATTTCAGTAAAAACACTTTTGGGAACTTCACAAAAAAAGTCAGTTTAAAACCAGGGGGCCCCAACTCCAGTCCTCAAGGCCACCCACCTGGTTTCCCGTTTTTGGCCTTTCCTCAGCATTGACCGGTGATATAATTATGGGCATTGCATTCTGTGGGATTCCCGAGAAAATGCCTGTTTTGGGGGGTTCCCCGAGGATGGAGTTTGGGGGCACTGAATATTCTCCCGTGATCAAGGGGGTTGCACTTGCCCGAAAAACGTTGGGGGGTCAGGGGTACCCCCCCCATGGAATAAAGGGAAAAAAAGAGTTGGGAAAAAGAAGTTTTTAAGTCCCTGGATTTGTTGTTTTTTTTTTGTTGTTGGGCTTCCCTGGGTGTGAGCCAAGGGTTCCGGGGGTTTACGGGTAAACCTTTCGCAACAAACTTGGACCAAAGCAAAGGTGAAAAAATGCAGTCCCGAGAGTAATTTGGGGAGTGCTGATTTTTCTGATAAAATATGTTTTGGGAACACGGGGGTTACACTCTATGACTTCACAGATGGGTATTTAGGGGGTTGGGTGCAGGGGTTTTTAAAAAACGTAGTTCACTTCCCCAAAACAAACCCTCAACGTCACGCAGTTAGTTGACAGCAACCAATTATTAATCATAAAATCCCTGTTTTGATAAGTAGGTACAAAGGAAAAGTCAAGGGGGTTTCAAAACATGGAACTATTTAAGATATAACAATGGGGCCTGTTAGGGAAAAACTGCAGTCATGTTACAACAATACGACTTTTGTTAAAAAAAGCTTTTATGTTTAAACAATCACTTGATGGGGACCCCCCTTGTTTTGATATCCCGAACTTCAGAAGTTTTTTCTTTGTAGGGGGGAAACTACTAGGAAAATCCCCCCAGTGTTTTTCGGCAAGTAAGATACTATAACATCACAAAGTTTCAGGCAGGGGGAAAAGACCAAATCAGGGCTAAACCGACCCAATTTTCACATGGGGGGCCCTTTCATTGTTGGGTTTTTTGCACACGCTAATAAAATCTGCCCCCAGGGTTTTTGCTATAGGGGGTTCAAAGGTTTTCAGTCGTATCGGGCCCTGCAGCCGAAATTTCCCAAAAAGTTTTTTGTTACATAAGTTACAAACCCGTTTTATAATTAGCACTTAAAAGTTGGGGGGCCCCGATTTAAGTTTTTGCATTTGGGGGCCCCAAAAGCTTTAAGTTACGCAAACTGCCGCTATCATTCCTGGATAAGGTTAACAGCTATTGGTAAGCTGTCGGGCGCTGATCCAGTGTAAACAAATATCAATTTGGGGGGATCTGCACCTTAGCACAGACCCAATAATAAAATTTTTTACAAGGGGGGGACACCCCTGCCTTATGAAATTTTAAAGGGTATGCTTTCCCCATATACCTCCAATAATCAATAAAATATACCAAAATTCAATAACTTTTGATAAACCAAAAAAAATAACAGGTTTATCCAGACATCCCAAAAAAAGGTTCCACAGCCTGCATTCCATGTTTCAAATCAACCTTAAAAAACCTGCAAAAAAGGCTTACCAAACTTCTATAATGCAATCATCAGAATAGGAGCATGGCGTTTTATAGAATTTTATGGTGGGTTTAAAAAATGGTTTATTATACCCGGGCTAAGGGGTTTAAAAATTTTTTTGTGCCAATTAAAAACAATGACATAATTGGGAACCCCCCTCATTTAAAGTGATTGGAACTCAGTGGGGTTTAAATTTTCCGGGGCAAAAAACCCTTGGGCCCTTCCCCGGGGCAACTTAGTTTTGGTTTTTTATTTTTTTTTTTTATCTCGCACCCAAGGGTTTTTTCTACTAGACAAGTGTTGGGAAAACAAAACAGGGAAAAAAATGCATTTCATTAAAAAAACCCAATATGTGCTGTAAATTTTTATCTACAGTAGGGACCCAAAGTACATATCTATTTTACATATAAAAACCCCCTACTGTATAGGTGGGAGTGGGGGGTTTCCCCTCAGAAGGGGTTCTTTTTAAGGAAAATTTCTATTCTATGGAGGGTTTTTAGTGCAAGCACCCCTTAGGGAAAACCCCCCCCCCCCCCAAAAAGGGGGGGAGTGGGCATAATACAAATATATACAACCAGCACTAAAAAACATTCAGTTTTCACTGACCCAAAAAAAATCTTTAAAATACCCCCTTAAATTTTAAACTTTTTTTTCCAGGGTTTTTTCTCCCAAAAAAACAATCAAGCTTCTTCCCCTCTGTCCAACAAAGGGGTGTGAGGCCCCGCCCACAGGGGGGGGACCCCACTGATTTTTAAACCGTTTTCCCCCCCAAAGGACAAAGGGGAAAAAGGGGCCCCGGTGCTCCCGGGCACAAACACTCAGGAGGGCAAAGAAGTTTGTGGAAAAAAAAACCAAAGTATACCTACTGAGCAGCCGCGCAAAATGTGACCAGAGGGAAAAAAACCAAAGGGACCCCGGAAAATGTTTTTGGGCCTCCCCGGGGGTTCCACAGCCCCCCCCAGCCTTCCTGTTTTGTAGTAAAAATAGCTGACATAGTGCAAGAACAGGGTTATGGCCTTTTTTCTCTCTACCAATTTCTGTGAAGCAAGGGGGGGGGGTACCTGCGGAGCCGCGGGCCCCCCCTTTTCTTCAAGATCGGGCCGGGGCCCCCTTAAGGGGGTACGGCTTTACCCCCCCAATGGGGGCCCTGGGTGCACGCACAAAACAATTGCCAACCTAAAAGAAAGGTCAATGCCCGCTGATGCTGGTTATTCCAAAAGGGTGAGCCCAAAAGAAGGTCGACACGGTTTTGAGCTAAACCAAACTCCAAAAATTCCCTTTTTATTTTGATCTCTTTCCCTTTTAAACCCAACCCATCCCTTCCTTTTTCTGAAAAAACTTTAACCCCACTTTTCCCGCAAAACCTCCCCCGCAAATGGGTCTTATGGTTGGTTTTTAAAATTTCTCAAATCCCTTATTTTTGGGGGAACAAGCATGGGGGAAGGGGGGTTGGCCTTCTCCTTTTTTTTGAAAATCTGTTTTTTTTTGGGCCTGAACAAACCTCATTTTTCCCTTTAATTTCTTCCCGTTAAAGAAGAAACATTTAATTTGGGGTTATTATTTGAGGGACCCCCCCAAAAACCCTTGGTTTTAAAAAAAAAGGGAGAAAGGGGGCATTGTATCTCAGCATATATGGCGCCTAAGGGGCCCCGGGGCGGGGTGTTTATTTAATAAAACCCCTTTTTTCTATCCCAGTCCCCAAATTAAAGGGTTTTGAAGGTGTAGGGGGTATAAAAATTTTTAGGGTTTTAGTTAAATTCTGAAAAAAAGGACAATGGGGATAATACTTCTAAAAAAAGGAACACCCTAAACTTCGTAAGATAAATAAATAGAATATTCAGTGGCCAAGAAAAACTTTTTTACTTCAAACCAATTGTAAACCCTTTTTTTGCTGCCAAAAGACAAACCGAAAAACTTTATTTCAATTGCAAGTAAAAAAAATCTAAACTTTAAATTTGGTTTTTCATTGAATAGGTGGTAAAAAAAGGGTTTGTTTTTGGAAAAATTTTTTCAAATGCCCAAAAATTTTGGGAGATGACGGGATGTGCCAAAATTTTAAAAAAAAATTTGTTTGTATTAAATAAAAATAATTGCCCTGAAGTTACGGCAACTTTTTTGTGGTGGAACAAAGCAAAAAAGAAAAAAAAACCCGCATGTTTAAAAACAAAATTGTCTGGTCCTTAAGAAGCTAAAATTTTGTAGCTGGTTTTTTCATTTTTTAGAAGAAGCATAACAAACAGTATGGGAATGCATTTGGGGGATACCAAAAGGGGGGGGACAAGACTAAAATGAGCAGAAAAAGAAGTTTAAAAAGTATGTATAAAACAGGCTGGGTTTTTATTGGGAAAAAAGCTTTTGGGCATAAAAATTTATATACAATATAGCTCATAAAACCTCTTTTCACAGTAGAAAAAGCCCACAGGGTCCCCCCTCTCCCCCCTCCCTGCAAAGGGGGACTTCCCAAGGTCAAAATATCAAGCAAAAGAGAGCTCTCCTTAGAAATCAAGGGGCTGCTCCTGTTCAGAACTTCTATGTTTCCCTGAAACTACTGTTTAAAAACGTTCAGGCAAGATGGCTTCCCCCCATAATTTATAAAAAAGAAAAAAAAAAAAACCCACCCCAAACAAAAAAATTAAAAAAGTTTAATAAAGAAAAGTCTATTTTTTGAATCTTGTTTTAATAGTTAAAACAATTACCCCTCACCCGGGGCCCCTTTTTTAGGGAACCCGTCCAACTGCTGGGTTTAAAACCCTTTTTTTTTAATCAGGGCCCAAACAAAATGGCGGAAAATCAGTGCCCTTTAGGGAGGGAGACATGGTCCCAAAACAAAACTCCTGCAGTTTAAAACCCAGCACAGTATGGGGGAAAAAAAGGGGAAATTTTAGTGCCTTTTAACTTTGGGAAGGGGTTTTTGGTGCCAGAAGGGGGTGGTCTGAGTATTTCAGAAAATGCTGATCTCCCGGGATTTTTTCCCCAAAAAACCTTTTTAGGGTTTACAGAAAAATGGTCCGAAAAAGAAAAAACATCCAGTGAGCGGGAGTCCCCGTGGGCGGGAAAAGCCCTTTTTGTGCCAGAGGGCAAAGGGAATGGGGCCCGACGGTTCCCCGCTGATGAAAGGCCCAACCCGTGGGCTTCCCCCCAAAAAAAAAAACCCGTTTTCAACCAAGGTTTGGGCAAAGAGCATCTTTCTGAACGAAAAGTACGGCGAACTTTGAGGCAGAAGGGGTACAAACCGAAAGACGCCAAAAAGGGGGCCACTCCCTTTCAGGGTAAGAACAGGAAACCCGAGCTCCAATTTGCCCAAGCTCATCGAAAAAATTTGGGCAGTAGAAGATTTGGAAAAACGTGGCCTGGTCGGATGAGTCTCGATTTCTGCTCGACATTCGGAGGGGTAGGGTCAAAAATTTGGCGTCAACAACATGAAAGCATGGATCCACCCTCCCTTGTATCAAGGGTTCAGGTGGTGGTGGGGGTGTAGGTGTGGGGAAATTTTCTTGGCACTCTTGACCCCCTGATCCCAATTGGCATCTTTTGCACACCGGTGGAATCTATCCCAGAAAAATTGAGGCATTTTTCTAAGGCAAAAGGGGGTCCAACCGTTCGCTGGTTACCTAATAAAGGGGCCGGTGAGTGAAATTGGTGATATTTTCCCCTTTTAAAAAAATTATAAAAAATCCCCAGATCAAATTTTTCCACCCCAGGATAAAACACAGAAGAGTGGGACGCATCCAAGGTAGGCCGCCGAAAGAAAAGTTCTGGCAATATGAGTGGGGGGCCGGGGAAAAAGTGAAAAACGCGGCTTGTCAGGACCTTGCACGGGGAATGCGGGGCACCAGTGTCGGTGGCTGTACCCTGGTTATCTACCTACGTGGAACACACTTTCTACCTACCTATCTACGGGGGGACCACTATCTACCAAAGGAGGGCCAACTATCTACCTACCTACTTAAGCAGGGTTAAACATTTTAATCCAGGCTACGGATTCTTAAAATATACATGGACCAAACTTATTAAAGTTTGCAGCTTTAATACAGAAAAGGTACAGTGCTTACAGAAGACAAAAATAAAAATAAAACAAAAATGACATACATGCATGAATTAGCAGTTCTAAATAAATAGGGAGAAATCACTGAAAATACTGCCTATGAAACAATTGGGACGGAGCTCAGCTGATGGCTGAACCTTACACTTTGAACCTGGTTTTCTGTTGCAACCATATTTTTATAGTATTCGGACGACATTTTAGTTCAGGTTTCAAAGCTGCCAAATCAGTAAAATTAGGGTAATTTATTGTCCCTGACTAGCTGATTAGATTATAAAAGCGGGAGGCAGGTTGCCAAGGTAGGGCTCCAACCTGTGGAGATCACAGCCACCGCCTGCACACTGCAGGCAGAACAGTCAGGAGGCGCAATGTGAGGATGTTATCACACAGCCCGCTCCTGTCTTTCTACCGAATTACTGGGGTAGGCCTTGTCTAGCTATCTAATTACAGCCACCTTTTGAAAAATAGGAATACATTCTACCGGAAGCTCTTAGGTGCCAAGACTGCGTACACTAATTAATACAATGGTCACTCCACAATTTGCATGTTAGTGGGTCAGTTTATTGGCACTTAAAAAGCAATATTTAAAAAATGAATAATGGTATATAAATACAATCTCTACGCGTCACACAAACTCGCTTGGTGTGTTTCCTCAGGAGTCTAATTGCTGGGGGGAGGCCCCGTCTACCTACCAAATTGCTGGGGGAGGCCCCGTCTACCTATCGAATTGCTGGGGGAGGCCCCGTCTACCTATCGAATTGCTGAGGGAGGCCCTGTCTACCTATCAAATTGCTGAGGGAGGCCCCGTCTATCTACGTTATTATTGAGGGGAGGCCCTGTCTACTTCCAAAAGTTGATGGGGTTACTATTTTTTATATATGGACATCAACTAGTATAGAGTCTTTATAGGGTGAGCCGCCGACAGGCGGGGCCGCCCTTTTTGCAGCGATTTCCCCTCCTATTATGTCAGGTTATAATAGTGGAAAGTGTAGGGTAATGTATTAATGATTGACATATATGTTATATTTTGTTTTTCCCCATGTACTTTTGGATACCTATTCAGCATTTTGATGTAATGGATTTCCTATTAGGATTGGTTTAATTTAGGTTTTATTGAGAATCTAAAAGGTTATTTTTTAGAGGGGGGTTAGTGGAATCTTTTCTGTGAATTTTTGGAATGGTATTAACCCTGTTGTGAACTGAGTATTGTTCTGTGATTGCCCTGTCTATTTACCAATTCATGGGTGTAGGCCCGGTCTACATGCCTAATTACCAATTTACGCCCTGTCTTCCTACCTAATTAATAGGTGGGGGGCTGTAAACCTTCCTAACTACTGGGGGGAGGCCCTGTTTACCTACCTAACTACTGGGACACCTATGTAACTATCTTCCTACTAGGGGGCCTTATACACCTATCTACTGTGGGGGACCCTATATACCTACCTACTGAGAGGGTCTATATAGGTACCTAATGGGGGCCTATATACCTTCCTACCTACTGTGATTTATACTTTATATCTATTTACTGAGAGAGCCTATATACCCACTGAAGGGTTGGGGAATATATACCTCATCACCTACTTAATGACTCTGTAAACTTACTGAGGGGGTCTATTTAACTATATTCCTTCCTACTGTGGGATGCCTAGATACTTAGCTACCTACTTTGAGGCATGTATAGCTACCTAATGGGGTCCTAACTATTTACCTGTGCCTTATTTGACTTCTAATTTTTAGAGTCTAATGTACCTAAAAGGAGCATCTACCTATGTGCTGACCTACAATATGGGGTGTGTACCTACCTACTGAGTGCCCTATAATTGACTGGGGACACTTGTTTTTTGGGGTACAATTACTGCATGGAGCACCAAAGAGGACACATACTTTTTGATGAATGGGGAGTTTGTATATAGGTAGGAATTGATAGGGAAGTGCTGGAAAATGATTCTAAGAGGTTTGTGTGATAAATTCTACAGGGAAGAGTAGTGGGGAGAGAAGACATCACTGCATTCCGGCCCTGATGTAGAAAAAAAGGGAAGAGAGTCACTCATCAGATAAGTGAATAACTCATCAGAGAAGACGTCATGGAGGTTTGGGCCAGATGGAGAAGAAAAGGAGAAGAGAACAACTCCCATCAGAGATGACGTCTCCTCTAAGTCCCTGGCTGTCAGGGGTTATATTGCTTCTTTTAATCAGGTGTTTTCCCGTCAGTGCTGGTCACCTGAGCTAATATCTGACAACTATGTGGTCTCTATATGGTGGTATCGTAGGTTATATTGGTGCTTGTTAAAGGGGAGCCCG
>JAODAL010069714.1:0-16231 GCA_025379985.1 Phyllomedusa bahiana
AAAGGAGAGGAGTAAAACCCTCAAATGAGACATAAAGGGAGGGGTTTAGAAAGGTAAATGAGAACAAAGGAGCAGTGTCCTGGAGGCCAATGGTGCTAGCTTGCGAGTATACATGGAGATGGGGGAGGGACCCCCCTGGGAGTCATTGTGCAGATCCCCCCGGCAGCTGTTTTGCCTGGCTAGTGACACCCGAATAGTCGCATCCCAGAGGGATGATTTCTGGCCTCCCCCCCTATTGGACCCCCGCTACTGGTCCAAAATGGGACCCTTTTTTTCCCACATTGAGAGGGAAAAAAACAAACTCAAATACAAAAGGGAAATCCCCGTAGTCAGTTCCCCGCGCCATGGCGGCATCGTCCCTCCTTGACAGGTCGACCGGGGAGGTTCTTCAGGCTCACTACTACTGCCCGGCTCCCGGGGGAAGGTGGGGGGGGTCGGAGCAGTACCAGCCCCCATCGCAGCAACCAAGTCGGAGTCATATGAGCATTTCCCTTCACCCGCCTAGTGAGGAGGGGCAGTCGCCAGCGCAGAAAGCAGACCTGGAGTAGACCTGAACCAACGGGTGGGGCCCTATTTTGGAAAGCACTCTCCCCACCCAGTTAGAAATCCGCGGGACTACGGGGCCCAAATGGATGGGGGCCCAAATTTGCCGATTTTGCGTGGAGAACTGTCTTGCCCGGCCAGTTTTTGGGCACAGGGGGGTTTTTCAGTGCAGGGGGGGGCCATCGTTACCCCAAGGAGAACCCGCTTGTCCACGGGAAATGTGGAACGACTGACCTTTGTCAAGATGAATCAGGCTGATCGCCAGGTTTTCCACACCCCAAAAGCCTTAGGGCAGATACATCAGCCATGCGCCCACCCAAACGTGGAAAGAGTCTGGGTTTTAAATACGCCTCAGCCCCTATTCGTGCCGCCACCCCCTGGCCACAATCGCTGACGTTTTCTCTGCCCCCAACCATCTTTACCAGGACGGTATTGCCACCACCTCCAACCCGCATTGTGCCCCTTTTGACCTCATGCTTTGCTGTGCTGTGCCGTGACCTCCACCTGTGTCATTTTGCCACCTCTGCCCCATGTGTTTTCCCTGCCGCCGCACCTCCACTCTCTGTCATTGTGCCCCTCTGTGGCCTACTCCAGTTTTTGCCACCTCCAGAATGTGATTGTGACACTTTCTGACCTCATGCTGCTGCTGTGGCTGCTGCCGTGACCTAGACACTGTGTCATTGTGCCACTCTGTGGCCTATTCCTGTTTTTGCCACCTCCAGAATGTCATTGTGCCACTGTCTGACCTCATGCTGCTGCCGCCGTCACCTCCACTCTCTGTCATTGTGCCACTCTGTGGCCTACTCCAGTTTTTGCCACCTCCAGAATGTGATTGTGCCACTTTCTGACCTCATGTTGCTGCTGTGGCTGCTGCCGTGACCTCCACACTGTGTCATTGTCCCACTCTGTGGCCTACTCCTGTTTTTGCCACCTCCAGAATGTCATTGTGCCACTGTCTGACCTCATGCTGCTGCTGTGGCTGCTGCCGTGACCTACACACTCTGTCATTGTGCCACTCTGTGGCCTATTCCTGTTTTTGCCACCTCCAGAATGTCATTGTGCCACTGTCTGACCTCATGCTGCTGCTGTGGCTGCTGCCGTGACCTCCACACTGTGTCATTGTCCCACTCTGTGGCCTACTCCTGTTTTTGCCACCTCCAGAATGTCATTGTGCCACTGTCTGACCTCATGCTGCTGCTGAGGCTGCTGCCGTAACCTACACACTGTGTCATTGTGCCACTGTCTGACCTCATGCTGCTGCTGTGGCTGATGCCGTAACCTACACACTGTCATTGTGCCACTGTCTGACCTCATGCTGCTGCTGTGGCTGCTGCCGTAACCTACACACTGTGTCATTGTGCCACTCTGTGGCCTACTCCTGTTTTTGCCACCTCCAGAATGTCATTGTGCCACTGTCTGACCTCATGCTGCTGCCGTGACCTACACACTGTGTCATTGTGCCACTGTCTGACCTCATGCTGATGCCGTGACCTACACACTGTGTCATTGTGCCACTCTGTGACCTATTCTGTTTTTGCCACCTCCAGAATGTCATTGTGCCACTGCCTGACCTCATGCTGCTGTGGCTGCCGCCGTCACCTCCACACTCTGTCACTGATGTTGCCACCTGAGCCCTCAGCTTGTTTTTTTCCAGCTGTCGCTTCCATGACTTTATCAGGCTACATTTCCCCTTCAGTTTTTTGGTCAGTTTTGCCCTCTTAAGTGCCCAGGGAATTTTATAGTGAAGCGATTCTAAGAGCGGCGGCAGTCATCTGCGTTCTATAGCACCCTGCAGGCTCTGTGCAGCCTGGAAATAGCTGTTTTTTAACGTGATTCGTCCCGAAGTAATTTGGAACGAAGTTATTTTTTGCCGAGAAATCCGGCGAAGTGAGCGAACCGAATTTCGGGAAATTCGCCCCTCTCTAATCATAATATAATTTTTATCATATACAATTAATATAAAAATAAAAAATATCTGAAAAATATTAAAATATCTCCTATAAAATGTATTTAAAATTAGTAGAATCTAAAACTAATTTTAAATTAAATAACCCACTGACCTGTATTTTTCTGAATGATATTAAAAATAAAATGTTGTTCAGGCTTTTATTTTTTCATTTTTTACTACATTAAATGAGAGAAACTTTCATCAGATGGTGATCAGTGTTTACATTTTTTTTGCTGCTCTCTCACCCTTTATACTACATACAGCAAGAACCACACAGCCAGGTATTGCTGCGACCTGTTTTCCCAAGCAAGATCAACCATAGTTTCTATTCACTGACATGCTTTTCTAATGCTTTTTTTTTATTTCCCAGCCTATCTGTACCATACACGTTTGGCACATTAATAATGCGCCTAATTTTCCGAATGGCCAAACACACAGGCGGGGGCAGGAACTTTTCAAGATGGGGCACATTTTACACTGAAAGCCAGATGCGAAAATTCACTTCGCTCCATGATCATACATGTCTCCCTAAATGGTAAAAAGGGTACAGCCTGGAAGGCACAGTGTCTCGGTGGCTAGCATTGTTACCTTGATTGTAATCTGACCTAGGGCAACATCTGCATGAGTTTGTAAATTCTTCCTATGTTTGTGTGGGTTTCCTCCAAGAACTCGGATTTCCTCCTGTACTCCGAAAACATACTGATAGGTTAAAGGGATATTCCCATTTCATTGATTAGCTTTAAACATGTAGGCAGAGGTCAATAAATATTATTACCAATTTATCACTTTTCTGATTTTGCTTTTTTTCAGATTTAGGGCAGATTTTAAACTTCTGTTTTTTGGCACACAAGCTTCCCTAGTTAACGACCACCTCTCCCTACCCTCCACCTCCCTGATGGTTATGCCACTCCCTGCTGTGTTTCTTATCTTGAAAAAAATTGATTTTTCCATTGCTTTTTTAAAAAGCTTTACAGGGCCATTCGCCACTGACTGTGTGGTTTAGTGAAAGGAATGGTCTAAAAAATGACTTAGGTCATGTCTCTAGGGCACCAGTCTGCGGCCGGTTTTTTTCAGACGGTTTGCGGTTTTGCAGTCCCCACTTCACTAAAAACATTGTACCTGTTCATTCTTCCGTCCGGTTTTTGGATGGAATATGAACAAGTGAATGTGAAAGGGAGAATTGCGGAGAAAAGCTGTCCGTGTTTTGTGCACGGCACAAAAACCGGACAAATACCGGTCGGATAAACCGACCAGTATTTGTCCTGTGCCGTGGGGACGTGCCCTTATTGTTTAACTCACGTTTTTATGTTAAATATGTTTTTTATGAATCTTTGGTTATTATTTTTTTCATTTTCCATATCACTTTCAATATTCTTAAGTCCTGCAAATTTCACTCTGGCCACTAGGCCTAATAATAGTCTAACACTTTCTGTTCTGTAGAAAAAGATTTTCAGTAGTCTTATTGGCAGCACAAGCAGGGTCAAGCTGAAAGGGGACCCCAATGTTATGATAACCAGGATCCACCATACAATGGGAAGTCACAGCTCACCTCCCCCCCTCCCTGCACACTGATTTTTCCCCCAGGTCACAGGCCCTAGAAAGCTCTCCTATAGAAGTCTGTGACTGAGTCAGTCTTAAGGCCCCTTTTGGGCATGAAGTGCTGAAAAGTATCTCTCGAGCTGTTAAAGCAGTGGGGGGCAGAATGCTTTTTTTCCCAAAATCTAAAGATGACTGAATTGAAATTTATGATCAGAAAATAAAAACGGCGAAGAAGAAAAGAATATGGATCAGCGTCTTGTTTTAATAAGTGAAAAAAAATTGTAGACAAAATTTAAAATTAAAATTTAAAAAAGGGGTTAACCCGTCCCCCTCTCCCCCACGGAAAATTTAATCAGGATTGCACAAAAAATGACGGGGTTTTTTTTTTCCTTTTTTTTTTTCCCTTGCCATGGTTTAAAAATCTGTGACGTAGAAAATCTGCAAAATTCAGCAGAGACTGGCCTTTCAAATGAATGTCCATTGGTTTGCACAAGGATTTTGATGAGGAAATCAGCGCAGAATCTACATTGAAATCCATGTTAAAATCTGTCATGTGAACATACCAAAAGAGCTCTCACTTTGGCATACAGTTACAAACCCCCTGCAGTCTTTCATTGTAATAGGAAAGCTAAGAATAGCAGAGCGAAATTTCAGTCACGCTATAGATCCGCCTAAGCCTGCAGGAGTGTGAGTCTGAAGCTGCCTGTTGCTCTGTAAAACAGCATGGTGAGACAACCCCTTTAAAGAGGTTGTTCATGTGTTATAAAATATATTTAAATGGGGTTCGGGTGGGCTAAAGAAGAAAAAAAAAAAATACTTATTTTGTCCCCTGCGTTTCCCTCAGGAGCTTCTTTATTTCCCCCTTTTCTTGTCCCAACACAGAAGGGGCTTGCGCTGCATTGTAAGTTAATGGAGTACAAGAATCTCCTGTGTGTTGGGACAGGAACCCGGAAGTGAAGAGAAGCGGATCACCCAGGAACCTTTTTACTTCTTTTGCCCATCCCAACTCCAAATGTATAAATTACATATTGGACAAACCTTTTAATTCTTGAATTGTGATTTTGAGCCCCAGAGGCTGATATACACTACTACATTATCTTTCTGGATTTGATTTTGAAAGGCGACGCGACGTCTCAGAGTATTCATAGTGAATTTTTCCGCAAAGACACATCAGTCAATGCAATTTTGCACGCATGATCATGTCACCCAATTCACACCATAAGAGCTATCCTTATAAGAGAACAAATTTGTTTAAAAAGAAATAATTCTCAAAATCTTTCCTACTATACTAGTGTAACAGCACTTCATTCTAGTCTTAAAGATCGGAAATATCCGAATTGGATGCTTATAGCAGCAATAAAAAAAATTTCGATATTCCCGGTACCTTGTTTAAAATCGTAAGGGAAGAAATTGTAATGAAAAATTTCGAAAAAAATGAAAAAAAAAAATTTTAATTCACAAAAAATCTTCTAAAAAAACGTATTCCAGGAATAGCACAAGTACCAGCATTTACGCAAACATTTGCCAGTTTTATACAACGATCCTGAATATTTTCGTGTCTTAAAAAAAACCTTTTAAAAATGTTTCATGTAAAGGGTTTAACAATAGGAAACTACTTTCACCATCAATGCTACCTCTGTTTTCATCAAACCTACATGGTTGAGATCTAAAGGGGGTTTTCCGGGGTTTTCCCCTTCCAAAGCATCTGTTTCACTTATTTAAAAAAAACATTTAATTTAAAGTCGTTTTTTGCAAACAAAAAATACAAAATAGCAGCATTTTTAAAATTTTAACATCTTTTGTGTGTATCTATCTCCTGTGATCACTGTAAAAAAAAAAATACTCTGATCTACCCCATGCCCACTTAAAGTGAGGATACCAGACCCTCTCGATACAAAATCTAATATCTTTAAAAATATCTCAAGAGCTCCTGCATCCGGTCATGCCGCAGCACTGAGTTCTGTGGGTTATTGGTTGGAAAGGGTTACACCGCCGGGATGGGGAGGAGATCGCACCGGGAAAGCTTCCATCGCAAAGCTTTTTGGATTTTTTTACTTAAAAAAACCCAAACCACTGGGTCTAAATAAAAGACTGATTTTGGGACTGCATTTTAATGATATTTTTTTTGTATTTTTCTAATATTTGAACCCTGTTTTTTGATTATGTGTTTGATCACTTTTTTAAACTGTTTTGTGATTGGGTTTACTCATGTCTAAATTTTAAGGTTTTAGTGGTTTTTGTTTTGCCATGAGGAAGGGCCCCTGATAGAAAGGGGAATCGATTCCAAAAGAGGGAAATTCATTTAAAATTTTAGGAAAAAATTCGATTTTGAACAAGTCGAAGTTTGGGGGGATTCGTGGGAAAGAAGCTTTTTTAATTTTATAAAAGGCTGCAGCACATGGCTTACATGGGGGAAAGAAATTCTGGGAGGAAAAAGGGGTTTAGCCGCATGCATTTCCGAGATGAAAAAAAATAGGCCCGCGGGATTCGGTGAGTCCCCCGCACTTTAAAAAGGGTTGGAGGGGACGCTGGCATTTTCACATTCCTTCATTTGTGCGTGTAGGGAAGGTGCTCCCTCTGAGATTTCCCCACTAAAAAACTAACTTTTTACACGATTTTTGCACAGTTTGTCTCAGGACTGGGGAAATTGGGAAATTTAAAAAGCCCAGTGGGGTTTTTCCAAATTTCACTGCTATAATTTAATGCTATCTGCTAATTCTTGAGCCCCCATTGAAAAACCCAAGGGTTATCAAGCCTTTTCCCCGTTGTATTCAGTTAAAAAAACCCGGTTTTTACAACCCAAAATTACCATTTAAATTTTTTTGGCTGTTTCATTTTTTTTGCGAAATTTTAGACCCAAGGGGTTAAAATTAAGTGTTTTTCTCCCTGTTGGGGTTTCACTAAAAAAAATGGTGTTTTTCAACGCCAAAAAAGGGAAATTTTTTTTGGCTGTAGCAAAATTTCCAACCCAAAGGGTTTAAATTTAAAGGGCGTTTTTCGCTGTTTTTCCCGGGAAAAAATACCTTTGGTTTTTCCCCACTTAAAAGCTGGAAATTTTTTTGGCCCCTTCATTTCATTTGCGCAATTTGGGGAACCCAAAGGGTTAATTAACTTTTTTTTCTCTGTTTGGTCATTTAAAATTAAAAAACGGGTTTTTTTTCAATCCCAAAAGAAGAAATTTCCCTTAGCATAATTCAAAACCGAAGTTTTTTTTTAAGCCCTGTTACGCTTTTTTTTCAGTAAAATACACAGCCCCTTTTTAAAACGACAATACAAGTAAATTTTTCCGGGCCATTTGTGAAGCCCCAATTTTTTCCCAAAAGGGGTTAAACCCAAGCTTGTTAGTGGGTTCATTTGGATCAAATACAGGGTGTGAAATTTATCATATACAGATATCTTCAATTAAACAATTTCTGTCCCATTTTAGAACAAACAGTTTTTCAGACGGGAAGGGGGGCAGGTCTTCACATCGAGTGGCAGTGGCAAAAAACTTTTTCCGGGAAAAGGCCCGGGTTCGCAGCACAGAAAGGGGGACTCGCAGCAGGGGTAAACCCCAGTGAGGCCAGAACTCCGGTGTAAACTAGTGCCTGGTGTTGCCCCAGCAACCCAAGGGTTTTTTTTTTTTTTTTTGGAAATTTTGGTTGATGGGGTTAAAACCAAACTTCCTCCCAAAAGACTTTCTGACAACCCCAGCCAAGGCCCCGGGGGGGAAAAGTCTGACAAAAACCCTTAGTTGGCAGGGCCCCCGTAGGGGGTCAGCAGCCGCCCAACCGGGCCCCTCAACCCCCACTTTTCCCCCCCAGTTCCCCCCCACCCCAAGATTTACTATGTGGTCTGGGCTCAGCGCCATTTTAAAGCAAGGTTGAAAAATTTAAAGGGGGCAGTACGCTACTTGGCAGCGAAAAAGGGGGCCCAATATCCCCTCCCTTCTTGATTGGGGCGGAAAAGTATGATTGGAGAAGGGGCCCCGGGGGGGGGGGTAGGGGGTTTTTTTGGGGGGGTCAGCCTTGCATCCCAAAGGGCCCGTGATGGGGGACAGCAGGGAAGATGAAACAATAATCGTGATGATGTAGCGGGCCGCACTTGGACCCGGGTGAGACAAGGGCTTCATCATCGTCAGGAGAGGGGGGGCGTCCGCTTGCCCCCGGGGGCAGCGGCGCAGCCAGCAAGGGGGTTTGTGGGGCCCCGTGAGTCAGCGGGGTTTCCAGCAGGGGCGAGGTAAAGGGCCCAAAGGGGGGGGGCCATGGGGTAGAAAACCCTTTGCGGGGTCCCAAAAAAAGTAGCGGCACGGGGGTTAAACGAGGCCCCGGGCCGGAAAGTAGTCACTCAGTGCAGGCTTTTAGCGGTAAAATCAGCTACTCGGCGGTTGGGGGGGGCAGTTTTTTGCTAGACACCAGAGGGGCCGAATATGGGTTTTGTAAATCTGTAGGCAGAAAGGGGAAGTGTGGCGGGAGTAATGTTGGCACCAGGGCCCTGGGGTCAACACATGCAGCTCACCACCCCGGTGGCCTGGGAGAAACGTGGCTCAGGGTGGGGGGTCCACCCTTTCTCCCGGCCCAAACAGCGGCCAGTGGCAGCATGCCATTGCAGAAAGCCCAAGGGCTCCCCCAAACCTCTGCAAAGGGGAGCTGTTTCTCTTTGCCATAAATCCCCCGGTTTCCGATCCCTCCTGTCCTCGTTTACCCCAAGGGCCAGAGTCGTTCAATGAGACGATTGCAAAAAAACAACAGTATGCGTCCAACCATCCTAAGGTTTCAGAAAACTGACCGTGCTTTCCCGTCCCAAATTTTTGGTTTCTGCAGTCCCCCCCTTTTCCCAAATGGTGGGGCTCTGCACCGTTCAAGAACTAAAAAGCTTTTCCCCAAGCCCGGGGGGGAGATTTTTAAGCCAAAAAATTTCTTTTCCAAAAAGGCAAATACCCGCACTTCATAAAAATTAGAACAGAAGGTGGGCCATCCTTTTAGCTTATCGGGTTTTTTCCAAGTGCCCCGGCAGCGCGGGGCGGGGTGGAGCTGTAAAAAACGGTCAGGGGCCCGGACTGTCCCCTTTTCGGCCCACCGGGGGGGAATGTTTTTCCGGCCCCGGCACACCAACAACTTGGAAAGGAACCCGCTTTTTCCTCCACGTTTTCAAAATGAACCCCCCTGCGCCAATGTCCGCCCCTCCCCTTCACCACCACCCCCCATCTCAGCCCCCAACAAGTACTGCTCCCGCATACAACATGTGTAGGGCCAAAAGCTGTGTCCCCGCAGTTTACACCGGCTTGCCTTGGGGAACAAAGTCACACAGGGGAGGAACTGCTCCGCGTCATGCAGAAAAAAATCGATGTGTGGTTTTCCCCCCCCCAACTGCAAAACCCGGAAAAATGATGACGGGGCAATGGGGTAATATGGTGTCCGTACTGCACCGAGGGGGGATGGGCCATGCGCCCCCATGTTGGGTTTTGTTCAAATTTTTGGGTTTTTAAAAAAGGGCCTGAAATCTTCCACCGATCTTCAAAGATTCTGAAAATGGGGAGGAAACTGTGAAAGCACTTCATCCAAATTTCCCACAAAGCCAGGGGAACCCCCCTCCTCGAGTTGCGCGGCAGAACGGCCCCCCCCCAAAACACGTGAATCGTGTTTTCCCCCCGTTTTTAATTTCCGCCTGCACATGTTGGACCGACTGTTTGAACAGAGAAAAGGGCCCTTAAAATTTTTATGTAAGCCAGTGGCAGCTCATGCGTGACACCTGCCCTTTTCTGAGGCCATTCCCAGGGGGGGGCCCCATTATTTGTCAGTCATCAGGGGTTTCGGGATGAATAACATCATTCCCCTGTTCATGTCCTGGGAAAAGAGCTGAAAAATCTGTTCGGGGAGGGGGCTTGGGGGATGGTGATTTTTCATCTCGCGGCCACATTAGCCGGTGGGGACAAAAATGGGGAAAGGGGGGGGGAAATTTGGGGCAGGGAAGCATTGGGCTGGTGAAATGAGTGGATTTTTCACCCCGGTGACAGGAGAGGAGGAGCAGGAGCAGCTGGGGAGGGGAGGGTGGAGATGGGGGAAGGGCGAGGAAGATGACCCGCAAGCATTGTGGCGTAAAACAGTGGGTGGGGTGCAGGGAGCCCCCCGGAGCCACTTGTGCAAATGGGGCCCCCAGCAAAGCGGGTTTGCCTGGCTAGTGACAGCCAAATAGTCCCCCTTTCCGGCAGAGGGATGATTTTGGCTCCCCCCTATTGGACCCTCGTACTGTTCCAAAATGGGAGCCTTTTTTCCCCCCGGGAGCTGAGAGGGAGACAAACTCAAATACTTTAGGGAAAACCCCGAGTCAGTTGGCCCCTGCCTTTTTGCCGGGAAACCCTCCCCCCTCTGACATGTCTGACCGGGGGGGGTTTCCCCAGCGCCTTTACGTACTACCCGCCGCCCTGCTGTGGGGAAAAATTTGGGGGGGGGGGGGCAGTCCAGCTCCATCAGCAACCAATTAATTCGGAGTCAATTTAAAAGCAGCTTCCTTCACCCCCCCTATGAGGAGGGTATCACCACCCGCAGCAGCAACAGCGCAAAGGGCCTGGAGGTAGGACCCTGAACCCAACAGGTGGGGGCCTCTTGGACAGCACTCTGCCACCCCAGTTGAAGTCCGCTGGACTACTGGCAGCCAAACTGGAGTGTGGCCGCAACTTGCCGAGTTTGCATGAGAAGCTGTCCCCTGGCCAGTATGTACACAGGGGGTTTTCAGTGCGGCGGTGGCCATCGTTCCCCCAAGGGAACCCACTTGCCCCACGGGAAAATGGGGAAGACTAACCTTTGTAAAGATGAATCAGGCGGGATGGGCCCCAGGACTTCCCAAAACCAATCCTTAGGCGTCAATTACATCGCAATGACGCCTCACCCAAACTGAAGAAATGATCTGGGTTCAAACTACCTGCCTCACCACTATTCTGTGCCGCCACCCCCCTATGCACACATCTGTTGCCAGTTTCTCCATCTGCCCACACCATCCTTAAGGGACTGGGATTCCACCCACCCCACCTCTGTCATTGTGCCACTTTATACCCAGCGCGCTGCTGTTGCGGTGCCGGGACACCACACTGTGTCATTGTGCCACTCTATGACCTCATGCTGCGCCGTGACCCACACACTCTATCATTGTGCCACTCTCTGAACCTCTTTTTTCTCTGCCTGCCCCTCCACACTGTGTCATTGTGACCTGTGGCCTACTCCCGTTTTTTGCCACTCCGAATGCATTGTGCCACTGTCTGACCTCATTCTGCGCTGGGCGCTGCCGTGACCTTCACCTCCGTCATTGTGTCCCCTGTCTGACCTATCTGCGCTGTGGCGCGCCTGCCCCCACACTGTGTTTTTGTGGGCCCCTCTGTGGCCTCTCCTGTTTTTGCCACCTCCAGAAATTTTATTGTGCCCCGCTGATCATCTGCTGCTGTGGCGCTGCCGACCCTTCACACTGGTCATTGTCCCCTGTCGACCTCATGCTGTGCTGTTGCCCTGCCCTGACCCCCACACTTGTCATTGTGCCCCTCTGTGGCCTACTCCTGTTTTGCCACCTCCACAAACCCGGCCCGGACTCTCACAGGCAAACCCGGGGATTTGCCTGGTGGGGTGCTGGGGTCCGGGACACAGGGGCCCGGCTCGGATCCCCCGCCCAGGGGACCGTGTTTCCCCCCCCGCGGGCCCCGAGTCCCGGTTCCGGTCTGTGGGCCCCTAAAGGGCCGCAATGTTTGCTCACGACCGGGCCCCTGTGGAGGGGCCCACAGGCCCCCCCCTCGCCACACGGCTGCACGGCCGGGTCACCGACCCAGCCATGCAGCTATCACGGCCGCCTGCACCGCGCGGTGCAAGAAGCGGCTGAGGCTGAACAGCCGGGATCTTCTGACCCTGTCTGTTCAGCTCCCAGGAGGCCGCGGGGCAGGTGCGCGATGTGATGACGTCATCGCGCGCCCGCTCCGCGTCCCGCCCCAACTTGCTGCTGCGCCCTCCGGGGAAGAGGACAGAAGAGGAGGGAAAGACATCGGGTAAGTATTGTTTTTATTTATTTTTTTTAAAACTACTACCCTGTCTGCCTATATCCCTTTGTCCGTCTACCTATATATGCCCTGTCGCCTATATTTTGCCCTGTCTGCCTATATACCAGCCCTGTCTACCTATATACTTCCCTGTCTGCCTATATACCAGCCCTGTCTGCCTATATACCAGCCCTGTCTACCTATATACTGCCCGGTCTGCCTATATACCAGCCCTGTCGGCCTATATACCAGCCCTTTCTGCCTATATACCTGCCCTGTCTCCCTATGTACTGCCCTGTCTGCCTATATACCAGCCCTGTCTGCCTATATACCTGCCCTGTCTGCCTATGTACCAGCCCTGTCTGCCTATATACCTGCCCTGTCTGCCTATATATTGCCCTGTCTGCCTATATACCAGCCCTGTCTGCCTGTATACCTGCCTGTCTGCCTATATACTGCCATGTCTGCCTATTTACCAGCCCTGTCTGCCTATATACCTGCTCTGTCTGCCTATATACTGCCCTGTCTGCCTATATACCAGCCCTGTCTGCCTATATACTGCCCTGTCTGCCTATATACCTGCCCTGTCTGCCTATATATTTCCCTATCTGCCTATATACCGGCCCTGTCTGCCTATATACCTGCCCTGTCTGCCTATATACCTGTCCTGTCTGCCTATATACCAGCCCTGTCTGCCTATATACCAGCCCTGTCTGCCTATATACTGCCCTGTCTGCCTATATACCAGCCCTGTCTACCTATATACTGCCCTGTCTGCCTATATAAAAGCCCTGTCTGCCTATATACCAGCCCTGTCTGCCTATATACCTGCCCTGCCTGCCTATATACTGCCCTGTCTGCCTATATACCTGCCCTGTCTGCCTATATACCAGCCCTGTCTACCTATATACTGCCGGTCTGCCTATATACCAGCCCTGTTGGCCTATATACCAGCCCTGTCTGCCTATATATTGCCCTGTCTACCTATATACCAGCCCTTTCTGCCTATATACCTGCCCTGTCTGCCTATATACTGCTATGTCTGCCTATATACCAGCCCTGTCTGCCTATATACCAGCCCTGTCTGCCTATATATTGCCCTGTCTGCCTATATACCAGCCCTGTCTGCCTATATACCTGCCCTGTCTGCCTATATACTGCCCTGTCTGCCTATATACCATCCCTGTCTGCCTATATATCAGCCCTGTCTGCCTATATACCAGCCCTGTCTACCTATATACTGCCCGGTCTGCCTATATACCAGCCCTGTCGGCTTATATACCAGCCCTTTCTGCCTATATACCTGCCCTGTCTACCTATGTACTGCCCTGTCTGCCTATATACCAGCCCTGTCTGCCTATATCCTGCCCGGTCTGCCTATATACCAGCCCTGTCGGCCTATATACCAGCCCTGTCTGCCTATATATTGCCCTGTCTGCCTATATACCAGCCCTTTCTGCCTATATACCTGCCCTGTCTGCCTATATACCAGCCCTGTCTACCTATATACCAGCCCTGTCTGCCTATATACCAGCCCTGTCTGCCTATATACCTGCCCGGTCTTGCCTAAAATCCCTGCCCGTCTGCCTATATACAAGCCCTGTCTGCCTATATACTGCCCTGTCTGCCTATATACCATCCCTGTCTGCCTATATACTGCCCTGTCTGCCTATATACCAGCCCTGTCTGCCTATATACTGCCCTGTCTACCTATATACCAGCCCTGTCTGCCTATATACCAGCCCTGTCTACCTATATACCTGCACTGTCTGCCTATTTACTGCCCTGTCTACCTATATACCTGCCCTGTCTGCCTATGTACTAGCCCTGTCTGCCTATATACTACCCTGTCTGCCTATATACCAGCCCTTTCTGCCTATATACCAGCCCTGTCTGCCTATATACTGCCCCTGCCTACCTATAAGTGGCCCTGTCTATATACTAGCCCTGCCTGCCTATATACTGGACCTGCCTGCCTATTAGTGGCCCTGCCTGGCTACATACTGTTCCTGCCTGCTTACATACTAGCCCTGCCTGCTTACATACTGGCCCTGCCTGATTACATACTGGCCCTGACTGCCTACAAACTAGCCCTAGCTGGCTAATTACTGCCTCTGGCCCTACCTGGCTAATTACTGGCCCTATATGGCTAATTACTGGCCTACTTTGGCTGATTACTGGGGGCAGCCTACTACCTTGCTGATTACTGGGGTAGCCCCAGCTACCTGGCTAGTTACTGGGGGCAGCCCCAGCTACCTGGCTAGTTACTGGGGGCAGCCCTAGCTACCTGGCTAGTTACTGGGGCAGCCCCAGCTACCGGGCTAGGTACTGGGGGCAGCCCCAGCTACCGGGCTAGTTACTGGGGGCAGCCCCAGCTACATGGCTAGTTACTGGGGGCAGCCCCAGCTACCTGGCTAGTTACTGGGGGCAGCCCCAGCTAACTGGCGAGTTACAGGGGGCAGCCCCAGCTACCTTGCTAATTACAGGGGAAGGCCCTTTCTACCTACCAAATTAATGGAGGAAGGCCCTGTTTTACCTACCAAAATGAGAGTCTACCTTTTTAAACATGCCACTTATCTGACATTTTTTAATTTCTAATTTTTTGGGTCTAACATACGCTGTTTTGGGAATTGATAGGAAAGTGCTGGAAGAGAGAGGAGTCTAAAATGTTTTTTTGTGTTAATTCTACAGGGGGAGTAGTGACCCCCTAGAAGAAGACCACTGTATGCTGTACTGGATGGAGAAAAAAGGAAAGGGAATGACTTTATCAGGGAAGACCTCAGAGGTTTGGGCCAGAAGGAGAAGAAAGGAGAAAAAAGACAAAATCCATCAGAGATGACGTCTCCTGTGAGTCCCTGCTGTCAGGGGTAATTTTACTTCTGTGTTGAATCAATGCTTTTATTCATGTAAAGGTGGGCCTGACTACTGTGATGTGATTGGGGGGTTTGTAGGTTTTGCTGGTGCTTATGTAGTGTCAGTGGGCTTGTCCCGGATTGTAAAGCAAGTGCACACCTGACTCTGTGATGAGGGGTTTCTCGGCACCACTGTTTCTTTCTTGCTTGTGTGTAGGGGGCTCTCACACGGAGCGGTTTTGGTGCATTTTTTTATGTCTTTTTTTTGTGCAGAAATGTTCAGCATTAACTGCTCTGCCTTTCTGCACAAAAACGCACCAAAAACACATAAAAAATGCACCAAAAATGTTCCGTGTGAAAGCAGCTTTATAGTGTAGTTTATTTTAGACAGTAGCGAGGTGCGAGAACAAGGGAAATTTTGTAAGCGGATATTGTATGTGGGCTGGTGGGGGCTTTGTGCCAGGGCTGATTTTTATTCCCAGTCCGACCCTGCTCCACACTCTGTCATTGTGCCACTGTCTGACCTCATGCTGCTGTGGTTGCTCCTGCCGTGACCTCCACACTGTGTCATTGTGCCACTTTTGTGGGCCCACTCTGTTTTTGCCACCCTCGAATGTCATTGGCCACTGTCTGACCCCATGCTGCTGCTGCTTGTGACCTACACACTGTGTCATTGTGCCACTGTCTGACCTCATGCTGCTGTGGCTGCTGCCGTGACCTACACACTCTGTCATTGTGCCACTCTGTGGCCTACTCCTGTTTTTTGCCATCTCCAGAATGTCATTGTGCCACTCTGTGGCCTATTCCTGTTTTTGCCACCTCCAGAATGTCATTGTGCCACTCTCTGACCTCATGCTGCTGTGGCTGCCGCCTTCACCTCCACACTCTGTCCTGATGTTGCCCCTGAGCCCTCAGCTTGTTTTTTTCCACTGACGCTGCCATGACATTATCAGGGCTACATTCCCGCTTCAGTTTTTTGGTCAGTTTTGCCCTCTTAAGTGCCCAGGGAATTTTATAGTGAAGCGATTCTAAGAGCGGCGGCAGTCATGTGCATGTCATACTAAAACACAACATTGTATGTGTCACGGCGCGCGGCGCCGCAGCTCGCCGCGGCCGTCCCCCGGTGCGCACGGGGTCCGGCACGGGTGCTGCGGCTGCCCGCAGCCGTGGTCCTTCTGCCCTAGGGCTGGGAAACCCCTACTTACCAGTCCCCGCTCCTGTCTCCAGCTCTGACAGCCGCCGCGCCATAATCCCGCTTAAGGCGCGCGCGGGGACGGCTGGTCCGGATTTAAAGGGGCCCGCGCGCCTTTAATTGGTTAATTGTCGGCCGCTGGTCCCAATATGGGTTTTTAA
>JAODAL010069715.1:0-16230 GCA_025379985.1 Phyllomedusa bahiana
CAAAAAATTTTGCAACAACCCAAAAACGTGTTTGACATTTCCACCCCTCCTAGACCAAAAGTCAGGCCCCTTATGACCTCGTGGGGGAAGACGGGGCCACTCACTTTCACCTCCCTCATCTCAACATTACACAACAACCCAAAACGACCGTTTGACACTTTCCACTTGCTCTTCAGACCTAAAGCTCAGGCCCCGGTCACTGACTTCTGCGCCTAAGACCTGGCCACTCACTTCAAAGAGAAAATCGACAATATCCAGGAAAACATCACATCTCAATCCCCAAGTAACTCCCATCCCCATCCTCTAATCTGCTCTCAGCTCTTGACCCAACTACACAAGAGGAAGTATCCAGGCTTCTCTTGTCTGCGCCCCACTACCTGCTCTACTGACCCATTCCCTCCCACCTCGTCCAGTCTATTTCTCCAGCTGTCCTCTCTCACATAACTGCCATCTGTAACCTCTCTCTCTCCACTGGGATCTTTCCATCCTCCTTTGAACACCCTGCTATAACCTCTTTACTAAAAAGCCCACTCTGGACCCATCCTGCGCTGCTAATTACTGAACAGTCCTCTAACCTTCCCTTCATCTCTAAACTCCTGGAACGCTTGGTCTACTCTCGCCTAATCCGCTATCTCTCTGCTAACTCACTTCTCGATCCTCTACAATCAGGTTTCCGTACATTACACTCCACAGAAACTGCTCTAGCTAAAGTCTCTAATAATCTCTCACTGCTAAATTTCAGGGCAAATAATTATTGTTTTTTCTTCTGGATCTCTCTGCAGCATTTGACACTGTTTATCACTATCTTCTCCTCAGGATGCTCAGCACCATTGGCCTCCTCACCCCCGCTCTCTCTTGGTTCTCATCCTACCTATCTGGCCGCTCCTTCAGTGATTTATTTGCAGGTTCTACCTCCTCTCCTCTTCCTCTTGCTGTTGGGGTTCCTCAAGGATCGGTTCTAGGTCCTCTCCTCTTCCTCTTGCTGTTGAGGTTCCTCAGGGATCGGTTCTAGGTCCTCTCCTCTTCCTCTTGCTGTTGGGGTTCCTTTAGGGATCGGTTCTAGGTCCTCTCATCTTCCTCTTGCTGTTGGGGGTTCCTCAGGGATTGGTTCTAGGTTCTCTCCTCTTCCTCTTGATTTTTTCAGGATCGGTTCTAGGTCCTCTCCTCTTCCTCTTTTCTGGGTTTGGGGGTTTCCCCAGGGATCGGGGCTAGGTCCCCTCTCTTCCTCTTCTGTTGGGGTTCCTCAAGGATTGGGTTTTAGGTTTCTCTCCTCTTCCTCTTGAGGTTCCTCAAGATCGGTTCTAGGTCCTCCCCCTCTTCCTCTTGCTGTTGGGTTCCTCAGGGATTGGTTCTAGGGCCCTCATCTTCCTCTTGCTGTAGGGTTCCTCAGGGATTGGTTCTAGGTTTCTTTCCTCTTCCTCTTGAGGTTCTCAGGGATCAGTTCCGGGTCCTTTCCTCTTCCTCCTGCTCTTGGGGTTCTTCAGGGATCGGTTCTATGTCCTCTCCTCTTTCCACTACACACAGCCCCTATTGGACAAACCAGAAGCAGGTTTGGCTTCAGTACCATCTCTGCACGTACCTTGCAGGTCTCATGCTGTAATATGCTCAGTGGCAGTGGAAAGCCACTGCCTCAGGGGGCTCTGCCACACCATAAAAATGAGAAGGTGAGGAAGTATCTGCCATGTAAAACTAAATAATTTGTAGATTTCAGTTTTACTTAAGACTATATCTAATTTTCTTCATTGGGTTCAAACAAGAGGAAGGAATCTTTTATTGTCAGTGTTTATCTTCCATTGTTGAAGTCTCCGGCTTTGGGGGTATTGATTGGGGATTGTGAATGCTTGAAAAAGTAGATAGTACAAAGTAATCAATAATCAAATTATAGCAATAACATTATATTGACCATGACTGAGAGGATTTATTGATAGCCATGTTATCAGAGAGCACAGACTCAGCTACTCAATAATCCATGAGCGATACACAAGATTAAGGAAACATTTCTAGATGCAGAAGCCAAGAAGCTGATTGTGCAGAGAAGTCTATATGTACTATATGAAGATTCTCCTTCCTGTATAGTATAATTCCCAAAAGAATATAGTAATTTTATCCTTGTACATAGGGAGCAGTATTATAGTAGTTATATTCTTGTACATAGGAGGCAGTATTATAGTAGTTATATTCTTGTACATAGGGGACAGTATTGTAGTAGTTATATTCTTGTACATAGGAGGCAGTATTATAGTAGTTATATTCTTGTAAATAGGAGCAGTATTATAGTAGTTATATTGTTGTACATAGGGGACAGTATTATAGTAGTTATATTCCTGTACATAGGGGGCAGTATTATGTAAGTTATATTCTTCTACATAGGGAGCTGTATTATAGTAGTTATATTCTTGTACATAGGGGCAGTATTATAGTAGTTATAATGTTGTTCATAGGGGGGAGTTTTATAGTAGTTATATTCTTATACATATGGGGCAGTATTATAGTATTTATAGTCTTGTACACAGGGGGCAATATTATGTAACATATTCTTTTACATAGGGGGCTGTATTATAGTAGTTATATTCTTGTACATAGGTTGGCAGTATTATAGTAGTTATATTCTTGTACATAGGAGCAGTATTATAGTAGTTATATTCTTGTACATAGGAGCAGTATTACAGTAGTTATATTCTTGTACATAGGAGCAGTTGTATATAGGTTGGCAGTATTATAGTAGTTCTATTCTTGTACATAGGTTGGCAGTATTATAGTAGTTCTATTCTTGTACATAGGAGCAGTATTATAGTAGTTATATTCTTGTACATAGGAGCATATTATAAGTAGTGTTACATTCTTGTACATGGAGCAGTAATTACAGTAGTTATATTCTTGTATATAGGAGCAGTATTATAGTAGGTTATATTCTTGTACATATGACAGTATTACAGTAGTTATATTACTGTATATATGACAGTATTATAGTAGTTATATTCTTGTATATAGGTTGGCATATTATAGTAGTTCTATTCTTGTACATAGGAGCAGTATTATAGTAGTTAGATTCTTGTACATAGGAGCAGTATTATAGTACCATCTGTACCGCCCACCAAGCCAAACCAAAAGGTGTTGAAAAAACAAACAAAACAATAAGTGAATAAAAACATAATAAATTCAACACTACAAGTTTGAGTTCTATCCAAAGGACTAAGCTTGCCCGACCAAGGACTTCCAAGTATTTGACACGCTTCTTCGATATTACTTGGTTTGCAAGGCAGGTTACCCTTGTCAATCATTTTCTTGATATTGACTCTGGTAATCGTGGGGATATAACCGTCACTGATATGGATTGTGTACATTTAGAGACCATTGATATCCTCACTTTCCATGAGCTATGTAGTATTTCTACCTTGAGGCATTTACAAAGTGAGACTGTCATTGATACTGTAGAGGCACATAACACATATTTCATAGGGAATCCAGATTTCTACCCTTTGATTTCCCGTCCTCCCACGTTGGATATTTTCCAGAGTCGAATAGAGGAAGAGCTAATATCCCTTAAAGAGAGATGTGTGAGAGATTGTTTCCTTCAGTCTAACAAGAACTTAACACCTGGTGAATTGTCCGCTATGAAGGAACTGCAAGACAACCCTGATTTGATTTTACGCAACGCTGATAAGGGGGGCGCAATTGTCTTGTTGGCCTTTATAGCATTGTGCAATCTACAGGTGTTACGTGATACAAACACCTATACAGCCCTACACAGTAATCCTACCACAACTTATTTGCCTGAATTAAAATCTATCCTTGACCAAGGAGTCTCCACTGGAGTCCTTACAAAGATTATAGCAGAAAGGATGTTCCCTGTCGAGCCAATAACCCCCATATATCATGCACTCCCTAAAATTCTGTTTCTAAACATTTTGCAACTGTACATGCGGGGGATGTCTCTTCATTCACAGATATAGGAATAGAGAAGGTGATACAATCACCCAGGGGAGGTAGTCTACAAAAGAAACTTTTCTCCTGAGAGGTGTGGTGGATATTTCAGTTGTCCATCCGCACACCCCTAGGGTTAAATACCCAGCAAGATATTACGTATCACTATTAGTTAACATCTATATACATTCATTAACTTGCATATGTATTCACCAGCAGTTTGACACATGTATTTCTCTATATTCTGGCAATAATGTAGTGTTGAATTTATATTATGTTTTTATTCACTTATTGTTTTGTTTGTTTTTTCAACCTTTCGTTGGCTTGGTGGGTGGTACAGATGGTGCGATATATAAAGCACTTCCTGTCCCGCCCCTAACATGCACAATGGAACCAAGAGTAAGGGAGTAGTTCCCGAAACGCGTCAGCAGTTTGTGCGACAGTTTTACTGCTGGTTACTATGCTTTAATAAGCCACTATTTATCCATGCACCTCGTCCTGAGCATATCTGGAAAATCATAATTTTTTTAAATAATATGTGAATAAATTTTTGGGATTTTATCCTATCTCTCGTCGTCTGGGATTTTCTCTGCCTCCTCAATGTGAAGCCGGTTTTGCACCTTCTGTGCGTTTGCTCTTTACTGTGATTTGGGAGTTGTCTATCCTACTACCGTTGCTTCATTGAAGACCTTTGGATCCACAGGTGAGCTGGTTTCCCCTTTCTTCTTGTGCCTCAGTATTATAGTAGTTATATTCTTGTACATAGGAGCAGTAGTATAGTAGTTATATTCTTGTACATAGGAGCAGTATTATAGTAGTTATATTCTTGTATATTGATGGCAGTATTATAGTAGTTATATTCTTGTACATAGGGGGCAGTATTATAGTAGTTATATTCTTGTACATAGAGGGCAGTATTATAGTAGTTATATTCTTGTACATAGGGGCAGTATTATAGTAGTTATATTCTTGTATATTGATGGCAATATTATAGTAGTTATATTCTTGTACATAGGGAGCAGTATTATAGTAGTTATATTCTTGTACATGGGGCAGTATTATAGTAGTTATATTCTTGTACATAGGGGCAGTATTATAGTAGTTATATTCTTGTACATAGGGGGCAGTATTATAGTAGTTATATTCTTGTACATAGGAGCAGTATTATAGTTAGAGATGGGCGAATCGATTCTAACGAAGTGGAATTCGTTTAGAATTTCAGGAAAACTTCGGTTCTGAACGAAGTCGAACTTTGGGGTACTTCGGGTGAACGAAGCGTGCTTCTGATTGGTAAAATGGCTGCGAGCACATGGCGCTACATGGGGCAAAGCACTCTGGGAGGAAGAAGGGCATAGCCTGCATGACATGTGCAGAGGTGAAGCCAATCAGAGACCGGCGGGATTCTGTGACGACCGCACATAAAAGTGGGGGCCACGCCGGGAGCTCACACTCCTCTCACGGCTCAGGGGAAGGGTGCTCCCGCGGTTTTTAGCTCTTACTGAAAAATTGTTTTTTTATAAGCGATTTCTTGGGTGTTCACTTGTCTCGCGGGTCTCTTAATGTTCATTTCTAATTTTTTGGGGTATTGATCTAAATCCAGGTGGTCCATGCACTGCTTACATTCAATACCAAGGGGGTTTTAAGCCATTCCTGTTGTATTCATTTAAAAAAAACGCGTTTTTACAATACAAATCCACTTCATTTTTTGCTTCAAATTTTTCGCAATTTTATCCGGGGTTAATTAAACGTTTTTTTTCTGGTGTCCGGACCCCAAGAAAACCGTCTTTTTCAACCCAAAATATAACAATTTTCCCTGTACCAAATTCATGTCAAAAAGGTTTAAATTTAAAACCTGTTTTGCTTTTACATTTAGTAAAACACAAAGTGTTTTAAACGACAATCAAGTAAATTTTCCGGCCATTTGGGGACGCAATTTATATCCAAGGGTTACCCAAGTTTAGGGGGTTCATTTGGGAAAAAACGGGGTTATATTTACATATACAATATATCATCAAACGGTTGTATTTTTTTAAAAAAAACGTATTCAAAGAGGGGGTGGCAGGCTCTGCACCTGCATGCAAGGCACAACTTTTCCTAACAGGCCCAGTAAAGCCAGTAAGGACGCGCGCGGGTCACTCGTGAGGCCACAAGCTGCTGTCATCTGCACCTGTGTTGTTCAGAAACCAAAAGGGTTCTTGATTGGTTGACTGGGGTCATCCACTTCCTCCCAGATGACATTGACAACCCCGCCAAAGTCGGGGGGGAACCTCAGGCCCAAAACCCATTAGTTGGGCAGGGCCCCGGGGAGCGGGGTCAGGGGCCCTCCCCTGTCCTAAAAACCCCCGCCTTTTCCCCCATCCGGTTCCCTCACCAAAATCACTATGTGGTCTGGCCAGCCCACTTTTAAAGCGGGGATAACAATTTGAGAGGCAGCAGCACTATTTGGGCAGCGAAAAAAAAGGGGGAAAAAACCCCTGCTTCTTGCAGGGGCGGCAAAGTATAGATGTGGGGTGGCTGGGAGTCAGTTGTGAGAGGTCACCTCGCAAAACCAAAGACCGTGAGGGGACAGCATGACTTTTAAAACCAAATAATGAGATTTACCGACCCCCTTTGGGAGTGGGGTGGGGCGGGGGCTTCACATCGTCGGAAAAAAAGGGGGCGTCAGCTTGCGCTCAGGCAGCACGCACCGCAAGGGGGTCTGGGGCGTGTGTCAGCAGGATAGCACGGTGGGGGTCGGGAGCCAAGGGGCCCCACGGGAAAAAAAACCGCTTCGAGTCCAAAAATACGGCACAGGGGCTCAGCGGGGGAAAGGGCGGCGGCAGTAATACTCATGCAGCTTGGGGGGTAAAATCACTACTGGGCGGTGTGGAGTTCTTTGCAAACCCCGGGAGGAAGCCGAAAGGGGTATATTAGAATCTTTGGGAAAAAGTGAAGCGGGGCCCCAGGGACTAACTTTTGCACAACGGCCCTCGTCAACACATGCACGTCACCCCCCCGGGCCGGGGAGAAACGCTCAGATGTGGGGTCCACCCTGCCCCGCAGAAACAGCACAGCAGGGGCCAGGGCACCATGCCTTTGCAGCCATAAAGGGGCCCCCCCACCTTGCAGAAGGGACTGTTTCTCTTTGACATCATCCCCCGGTCCGGCCCTGCTCCCGCTACTCATGGCCAGCAGTCGTTCAGCGGGCATTGCAAAAAACAACAGTACTCCAACAATCCTAAGGTGCAGCCTGACCATGCTCTGCCAAATTTGTTGGAATGCGTCCTCCCTTTCCAAATGGGGACCGGGCCCCTTTCAGAGGAACAAAGGCTTGTCCGAGCCGAGAGGAGAGTTCCAAGCCGTAATTTATTTCCCCAAAAAGGCAGTACCCACTTCATAAATATGAGAACAAGGTAGTCAGTCCTTGAGCTTATGGGTTTTTCCAAGGGGCACGACAGCGCGACGCAGTGTAACTCGGTCGGCCAGACATGTCCTTTACGGGCCCCCTGGGGGAAGTGCTTCCCGGCCCGGGACACCCAAAAACTTTTGGGAAGGGGACGCCCGCTTTCTCCCCACGTTGTCAAACTGCTCAATCACCAATTCCCCCTCCTCCTCCCCACCACCACCACCATCTCAGCCTCCACAAGTACGCCCATCATCCCCCATGTGTAGGGGACATGGTGTCACGCAGTTCTACACCTGGCTTGCCTCGCGAATGAGGTCCCCAGGGGGGAATGCTCCGCGTCACAGCAAAAATCGTTGGGGGCTTTCTCCCCCAAGCAAAACGGGAAACCATGGTACAACAATGGGAGGAAAATGGTGTCCGGCGAACACCGAGGAGGGATGGGCCCTCGCCCCGCATGGCGCAGTTTTAATCTGGTTTTGAAAAGGGTTTTGAAGTCTTCCACCCATCTTAGAAACATTTTGAAAATGGGCCCGGGAAAATGTGCTGCACTTTAATCCTTCGTACAAACCCCGGGAAAACCTCCTCGGGTTTTACGGGAAACGGCCCCCCAACACACCTAAATCATGTTTTCCACCCCCTGGAATTCCAGCCCCCATGTTGGACCCAAGTATAACAAGAAAACCATTAACGATTTTTTTATGATCCCGGGGGAGACGAAAATACCCCCCCGTGAACTTTTTGTCACCATGGGAGCTCATGCGGACCCTGCCGTTTGTTGAGGCCCTTCGAGGAGGGGGACGTTATTTGTCAGTCGCCAGGACTACGGGGAAAAAAAGTCATTCCCCCGCTTATGCCCGGAACGATCGAAACCTTCTGGGCAGGGGCTGGAGACTGGCACTACATTCGTGGCCCCATGAGTCCGGGGGGGATGAAATGGAGGAGGAGGAGGAGGACATTGGGCAGAAGCATTGTCTGGTAAATAGTGGGTTTTTCCCATGACAAAAGAGGAGGACAGGGGCCTGGGGGAGTGGGGGGAGATAGGGGAAGAGGGCAAACCCCAAGCACCGTGGCAGTTTAAGTGGAAATGGGGGCAGGGGGCCCCCCGGGTTTTTGTGCGATGGCCCGCACATGCTTAAATTTTCCCCGGCTTTTAAGCCAATATCACATCCGGCAAGGGATACTTTGGGGCCCCCACCATTGGACCCCCGCAACCGGTCCAAATTGGGGCCTTTTTCCCGCATTGAAGGAGGGCAAAATCAAAAACAAGGGGTCCTCCGTAGCCATGGCCCTGCCCATTGGGGGCATGTCCTCCTCTGACGGTCTGAGGGGGGGGGCCTCGCCTCAATCTACTGCCCGGGCGGGGAAGGTGGGGGGGGAGGAGCAGTACCAGCTCCATCACAGCAACCTAAGTCTGGAGTCACTGATGAGCAGCTTCCTTCATCCGCCTAGTGAGGAGGGCAGTCGCCAGCGAGCACGCAGACCTGGAGCAGTCCCTGAACAACAGGTTGTGGCCTACTTGGACAGCACTCTGTCCACCCCAGTTAGAAGATCCGCTGGACTACTGGGCAGCCAAACTGGATGTGTGGCCGCAACTTGCCGAGTTTGCAGTGGAGAAGCTGTCCTGCCCGGCCAGTAGTGTGGCATCAGAGCGGGTGTTCAGTGCGGCGGGGGCCATCGTTACCCCAAGGAGAACCCGCTTGTCCACGGGAAATGTGGAACGACTGACCTTTGTCAAGATGAATCATTCGTGGATCGGACAGGATTTCCACACACCAATGCCTTAGGCGTCAGTCTGGGTTCAAACTACCTGCCTCAGCCACTATTCTGATGCCGCCACCCGCCTGATGCCACACATCTGCTGACAGTTTCTCCATCTGCCTACCACCATCTTTACCAGGGACTGGTATTGCCACCTACCTCAACACTCTGTCATTGTGCCACTCTATAACCTCATGCTGCTGCTGCTGTTGCTGCTGCGGTCACCTCCACACTGTGTCATGTGCCACTCTCTGACCTCATGCTGTTGTTCCTGCCGCCGTCACCTCAAATCTCTGTCATTGTGCCACTCTGTGGCGTCCTCCTGCTTTGCCACCTCCAGAATGTCATTGTGCCACTGCCTGACCTCATGCTGCTGCTGTGGCTGCTGCCGTGTCCTCCACACTGTGTCATTGTGCCACTGCCTGACCTCATGCTGCTGCCGCCGTGACCTCCGCTCTCAGTCATTGTGCCACTCTGTGGCTTCCTCCTGTTTTGCCACCTCCAGAATGTCATTGTGCCACTGCCTGACCTCATGCTGCTGCCGCCGTGACCTCCGCTCTCAGTCATTGTGCCACTCTGTGGCTTCCTCCTGTTTTGCCACCTCCAGAATGTGCAAAACCGACTGGGCGGTTAACTTGCAGGGTTACAGTCTATTTAGAAAGGATCGTAAAGACCGGAAAGGGGGAGGTGTCTGTCTCTATGTAAAATCCTGTCTGAAGCCAAACACTGCGGGAAGATATAGGTACAGGGAATGAACATGGGGAATCATTAGGGGTAAATATAAAATGGGGGTAACAATAACAATATAAATACTAATAGGGTCTGCTATAGGCCCCCAAATATAACAGAACCCATGGAAAAATGTACTCCTCAGGCAAATAGATGAGGGCTAATCAGAATGAGGTTATTATTATGGGCACTTTAACTATCCAACATCAATTGGGAATCTGAAGCTTGACCTCTCATAAAGGAAACATTTTTGTCAATAACTAATGATAATTACCTTTGCCAAATGGTGCAGGAACCGACTAGAGGAAAGGCCCTTCTAGACCAAATTATTAACTAATAGACCTGACAGAGTAACAAAGGTTCAGGTTAGGGCCCCTAGGGAATAGTGACCATAATATAATAAATTTCCGTTTATCCTTCAATAGAATTTTTTTGTCAAGGAGCCACAAAAACACTGAATTTTAGGAAAGCTAATTTTTATTCTGCTTAGGGAGGCCATAAACAGTATTGACTTGGACAATGTTTTAAATATGGCAAACTAATAATAAATGGGATATTTTTAAAAACACCCTTTAGGCTACCACTGTGAGAGGTACATCCCTTTAAATGGTAAAAAAAAAATTAGAAACAGGAAAAACCCAATGGGGAAATCAACAGGATGTAAAAGAGGCAATAAAAAACAAAAAGAAAGCGTTTCACCTACTAAAACAGAGGGCAGTAAGAGGCGCTAAGAAGCTATAGGGAAAAAAATAAAGTGTGTAAAATAAAGATAAAGGAAGCAAAGCTGGAACGGAAAGACAATTGCTATAGAAAGTAAAACTAACCCCAAAATATTTTTTAACTATATAAATAGTAAAAAAATTAAAAACGGAAAATGTTGGCCCTTTGAAAAATACGGGGGAGAGACAGTAGAGGGCATGAGAAAAAAAGCAAACCTATTAAACACTTTTTTCTCCACTGTATTTACCGAGGAGGATACCTTCCTGTTTGAACAGAGAGATGTGGTAAACCCAACTTAAAAGTTTCTTGTCTAACCCAGGAAGAAGTGCAGCCCCCGTTTTTAGGAAGATAAAAATATACAAATCCCCAGTCCAGATGGCATACACCCACTTTGTCCTAAGAGAGTTAAGTGATTCATAGATAGGCCCCTATCTTAATATTCATGGACTGTCTAATAACGGGGTATGTCCCAAAGGATTGGCGCATAGCAAATTTTGGTGCCAAATATCAAAAAGGGGTCAAAAAGGGGATCCAGAAACTATAGGCCGGTAAGTTTGCCCTCTGTTGTAGGGAAAAGTTTGAAGGTTTTCTCAGAGATGCTATCCTGGAGTATCTCACTGAAAATAAATGTTAACGCCGTCCAGCACGGGGTTTATGAAGGATCGGTCCTGTCAGATAATCTTTTAATCACTTCTATGAGGAAGTCAGTGCTAGACTGGAAACGGGGTGAGCACTGGATTGTCATATATCTAGATTTTTCTAAAGCATTTGATACGGGGCCACATAAAAGGTTGGTAAATAAAATGAGAATGCTTGGACTGGGGGAAAATGTGTGCAAGTGGGTAAGTAACTGGCTCACTGATAGAAAACAAAGGGTAGTAACTAACGGTACATACTCAGACTGGAAACGTGTTACTAGTGGGGTACCACAAGGGTCTTATTGGGGGCCCATCCTCTTTAACATTTTCATTAATGATCTTACACAGGAATACACATAGAATATCGATCTTTGCAGACGATACTAAGCTCTGTAAATAATCAAACACAATAGAGATAATATGTTATTACAAAGGGATCTGGATAAGTTGGAGGCCTGGGCAGGGGAAAAGGCAGATGAGGTTTAACACTGATAAATGCAAGGTTAAAGCACATGGGAAGAGAAATCCATTACATGATTACATGTTAATGGAAAAACACTGGGTAAAAGTGACATGGAGAAGGACTTGGGAATCCTGGTGGACAGTAAACTTTAATTGTAGCAGCCAGGTCAGGCAGCAGCAGCCAAAGCAATAGGATCATGGGGTGCATTAAAAGGGCATAGATGCACATGATGAGAACATTATTCTCCCATTATACAAGTCACTGTTTGACCACACATGGAATATTGTGTACAGTTTTGGGCACCCCGTGCACAGGGAAAGACATTGTAGAGCTTTAACAGGTACAAAGGCGGCAACAAAAATAATAAAAGGACTGTGGTGGACTACATACACAGAAAGATTGGCAAGATTTGGGTTATTTTGTTTAGAGAAAAGGAAGGCTTCGGGGGACAATAAAAAATATGTTTTAAATACATCAAAGGTCAATAAAGATCTCTCCCAAGATTTATTTATACACAGGGCTGTATCTAGAACAAGGGGCATCCTTACGTCTTGAGAACGAAAGTTTCCTACATAAACATAGAAAGGGATTCTTTTCTGTAAGGCATGAGACTATGGAATTCTCTGCCAGAGGGACTGGTCATGGGGAATTCAATAACCAGTTCAAAAAGGGTTTGGATGCATTTCTGGAGCGTAATAATATAACAAATTATAGTGACTGGATTCAGGAGAGGGGGTCATTGATCCAGGATTTTTCTGATTTGCCAGATTGGAGTCAGGAAGAATTTTTCCCTAAAATGAGGACAATTGGCTTCTACCTCATTGGGGGTTTTTGCCTTCCTCTGGATCAACACCTTAGCACAACAGGCTGAACTAGATGGACGACTTGTCTTTTTTTACCCTTACAAACTATGAAACTATGAAACTATGAAACTATGAATGTCATTGTGCCACTCTCTGGCCTCATGCTGCTGTGGCTGCCGCCGTCACCTCCACACTCTGTCGCTAATGTTGCCACCTGAGCTCTCAGCTTTTTTTTTTCCAGCTTTCGCTGGCATGACTTTAACAGGCAACATTCCCGCTTCAGTTTTTTTGGTCAGTTTTGCCTCTTAATGCCCGGGGAATTTTATAGTGAAGTGATTCTAAGAGCGGCGGCAGTCATCTGCGTGTCATACTAAAACACAACATTGTATGAAACCAAACCAAGCTCCCTCTGCATATTTAAGCATGGCACAACGTTCTAAAAGCAACCCTGCAGGCTCTGTGCAGCCTGGAAATAGCTGCTTTTTAACGCGATTCGTGCCAAAGTAATTCGGAACGAAACGAATTTTGTCGGAAAATTCGGCGAAGTGACCGAATCGAATTTTTGAGAAATTCGCCCATCTCTAATTATAGTAGTTATATTCTTGTACATAGAGGGCAGTATTATAGTAGTTATATTCTTGTACATAGAGGACAGTATTATAGTAGTTATATTCTTGTACATAGGGGCAGTATTATAGCAGTTATATTCTTGTACATAGGGGGCAGTATTATAGTAGTTATATTCTTGTACATAGGGGGCAGTATTATAGCAGTTATATTCTTGTACATAGGGGGCAGTATTATAGCAGTTATATTCTTGTACATAGGGGGCAGTATTATAGCAGTTATATTCTTGTACATAGGAGGCAGTATTATAGTAGTTATATTCTTGTACATAGGGGCAGTATTATAGTAGTTATATTCTTGTACATAGGAGGCAGTATTATAGTAGTTATATTCTTGTACATAGGGGCAGTATTATATAAATTATATTATTGTACATAGGAACAGTATTAAAGTAGTTATATTCTTGTACATTGGAGACAGCATTATAGTAGTTACATTGAAGGAAATAATTATTTGACCCCTTGCTGATTGTATAAGTTTTCCCACTGACAAAGACATGAACAGTCTATAATTTTAAGGGTAGATTAATTTTAACATTGAGAGATAGAATATCCAAAATAAAATCCAGAAATTTACATTGTATAAATTATATCAATTTGTTTGCATTTTGCAGTGAGAGAAAAGTATATGATCCCTCTGGCAAACAAGACAATACTTGGTGGCAAAACCCTTGTTGGCAAGCAGAGCAGTCAGATGTTTTTTTGGAGTCGATGATAAGGTTTACGCACATGTCAGGAGAGAATTTTGGTGCACTCTTCTTTGTAAATCATCTCTAAATCATTAAGATTTTGAGGCTGTTGCTTGGCAACTTGGAGCTTCAACTCACTCCATAAGTTTTCTATGGGATTAAGGTCTGGAGACTGGTTAGGCCACTCCATGACCTTAATGTGCTTCTTTTTTAGCCATTCCTTTGTTGCCTTGGCTGTATGTTTTTGCGTCATTGTCTTGCTGGCAAAACCAGCCACGACCCATTTTTAATGTCCTGGTGGAGGGTTGAAGGTTGTCACTCAGGATTTTACGGTATATGGCTCCATCCATTTTCCCATTGATGCGGTGAAATAGTCCTGTGCCCTTAGCAGAGAAATATCCCCAAAATATAATGTTTCCCCCTCCATGCTTGACAGTGGGGACGGTCTTCTTTGGGTCATAGGCAGCATTTCTCTTCCTCCAAACACGGTGAGTTGAGTTAATGCCAAAGAGCTCAATTTTTGTCTCATCTGACCACAGCACCTTTTCCCAATCACTCACAGAATCATCCAGGTGTTCAGTGGCAAACTTCAGACGTGCCTGAACATGCGCCTTCTTGAGCTGGGGGACCTTACGGGCACTGCAGGATTTTAAGCCATTATGGTGTAATGTGTTACCAATGGTTTTCTTGGTGACTGTGGTCCCAGCTGCCTTGAGATCATTAACAAGTTCCCCCCGTGTAGTTTTAGGCTGATCTCTCACCTTCCTCATGATCAAGGATACCCCACGAGGGGAGATTTTACATGGTCCCCAATTCGATGTCGATTGACAGTCATTTTGTATTTCTTCCATTTTCTTACTATTGCACCAACAGTTGTCTCCTCATCACCCAGCGTCTTACTTATGGTTTTGTAGCCCATTCCAGCTATGAACTTGTCCCTGACATCCTTAGAAAGCTCTTTGGTCTTGCCCATGTTGTAGAGGTAAGAGTCTGACTGATTGAGTGTGTGGACAGGAGTCTTTTATCAAGGTGACTATTTAAGACATCTGTCTTTAATGGAGGTAATGAGTTGATTAGGAGCGTCTCACTGGTCTGTAGGAGCCAGAACTCTTAACGGTTGGTAGGGGATCAAATACTTATTTCTCTGAGAAAAATACAAATAACTTTATATAATTTTTTAAAAAATTATCTTCTGGATTTTAATTTTGGGGAAAATCTATTCTCAGTTTTAAAAATTTCCGCCCCCTTAAAATAAAGACTTTTCTTTCTTATCATGGGAAAACTTACACAATCAGCAAGGGATCAAATAATTATTTCCTTCACTGTATATATATCTATATCTATCTAAATGGAAAAAAAAAACTTGCAGCACTCCCAAAAGTTTGGAAAAAAGTTTGGAAAAAATTGGAGCTTTATTCCATATCCACAGGCGATGTTTTGTCTCCTAATAGAGCCTGCGGAAGAATTCCAAAAAGTACCTGCCCTTGAGAGAAACAAAGAAGTTGGCCCCTCAGAGACTAACAAGCATCTGTCATTAGACAATGTAGTCTTGTATCTCCAGCACTTCCTGGGAGCTGAGAAATCAACCCAATGAACGTGTTTTAAAATAAAATTTTCAGGAGGGAAGGTTTTCCGTCACAATGCACAACAAAGTCAAAATGGTAAAATCCGAGCTGTCACCGGGTGCAGGCCAATGATCAATAGCCCCCGACAGGACCTCGGTGAGATGCTTCAGGAATAACTCATTCACTCAACAAAGGCCAGACCCATCTGCACCGATCCGGCTTCTGTGTTCACAATCAAAGACAATGGGCTCCATGGTTATTAGGGATCCGGGCCGCGTGTATGTTGTGCGCTGGAAAGAACGCCGTATGATTACAGCATTCTCCTTACTAAATGAATGGTGGAGGGATCTAATTTGGGGGAGAAGCCCCGCCCGACTTTCGCAATTGTAAAAAAAATGGAAGAACTCAATTTATCCCGTTCCCCCCCCTTTTCCCATTTTGGGGAGGATTAGGACGTCAGGAGCTGGATGAGAAGACAAAATAATCCTGAAATGCCATTAAAACCACAACCAGATTCCATCTGAAGAAATCTTAGTAACAGAGAGATGACGCCTTTAACCCCTGGATTTTGCTCTTCAGCACACACAATCATCTCCTGCCTTATTCTCCAGCACCTGAGGACCATGGCTTTATTTTCCCCATGGTGTCAATATAAAAATATCATGAATTGTTTAATTTCATGTGTTCCTGTAACTCCAGACATTACATGACCTCTTTAATGTATGGCTTCTTACAATTATGGGGATACCAAACACAAATATGTTTTTATTTTAAGGGATATTCCCCTTGTACAAAAGTGTTCGATAGCACAATACTATGATATGCCATCACTTTATAAACAGTAGGGTTTTGACCTCTACAACCACATTGATCCTGAGAATAAAGGGGGCATGGTGCTCATTTTAAACATGGCTTTTTTTTTTTTTTTTA
>JAODAL010069716.1:0-16230 GCA_025379985.1 Phyllomedusa bahiana
ATTTTTCCTCCCCAGTGCCAGTGTTTCCCGGAAAAACGCACATTCAGCACAGTGGTGGGTTAAAAATGAAAAAAATTCTCTTTTTCCCCCGGAAATGTGAATCTTTGCATTTAAAAAATGAATCAAGCTGGATTTGCCCTTTTGTTGCCCCAGTTCCCGATGTACCAAACTAAAACTGTGCAGTCTTTCGAATTTTGATGTAAGTTGGCATAAAAACGCAGTCAGCAGCGGCCTCACCCCGTAAAGTCTCCATTTTGAAGTGTTGCTTGCTAACAAAAGAAGGAGGGAAGTATGCGGGAAATTGGGGGACTAAGGGAAGGGGATTTAAAAGTTTTTTTTTTTTTTTACTGGGCCGGGGAGCTTTAAAAAACGCTTTTTTATGAAGTGTCAATCCCTTTGAAAAAATTTAATAACAAACGGGTCAACCCTTTTAAATTTTAAGGGTTGGCTAGTTGACCTGACAATATCCTGTATTGACTACAAAAGGGAAAATTTGGTATTCCCTTATTTATCTTTTTAGAAACTTTTTTAAAGGTATTATTAAATTAAAAATTATTGGGGGTGTTATCCAGCATGAATAGTTGTTTTTTTGTTACTGTAGGGGGTTTATAAAACCCCAAATGAATTAGATATTTAATTCCATGATTATTATTTGACTGTAAGGTAATCTATGTATAAGTTTCCAGTTTTTCTATACAGCATCATACCATTTTTTCAAAAATAAGACGGGTCTTATTTTATTTTCATTTCCAAAAAAAGGGGCTGGGCTTTTTTTTGGGGGGGGGGCCTTTTTTTAAACAAAGGGGCAGACACTGATGCTGGGACATTTGTTCTTGGGCTGTGTGGAAACTACAAGTCCCCAGCATTTTTTTAACAAAAAATACACCGGGGTTTTTTTGATATAGGGTATCTACTGTGTGTAGTCTAACATATAATTAAATATTTACTGTGTTGTATTTTACTGTGTTTTATTTATATTTTATTTTTTTATTAATATATTATATTATATTTTTTATAAAAATTTATTTTTTAATATAATATTATTTTTTTGTGTGCGTGTTTAAATACATCCCACACACTTTCAGATAAGGCACTGAAAGATAGACATACACACCGGTTTTTTGATATGGTTATGTACCTTTGTTTTTGTGGTGGTGTGGTGTATAAATAAAATTTTAATATATATATATATAAATATAAAAAAAATTTTTTGGGGTATTATACACAGGGGGGTGTATGTGTGTGTATAAAATGCGGGTACTTGTATTTTCCCAGCATCCCAAGGAATAGGGGGGGCTGTATGACGGGCTTTTCGCCTTTTTTTTTGTGAACCCGCGCCCCCCGGCCCAAATCCCCCTGTCGGAGCAGGGATGCGATGTTAGGCGCAGCATTCGCCACTTTTCGGCTGCGCCCCCTGAAGGGGGGAATGGGACGTTTGGGCGCGTGTGGCTTCGGCGGGAGGGCCGCTCGAAAACTCTTGGCATGTACAATCGAAAAGGGCAAAGGCGGCGCTTTGCAGCCTGGGCAGCTCCGACGGGGAAACCTAGTTTTTTTTGGTCAAAATGCTCCGGGGGGGGCAAGTGAAGCAGAAGGAACAGCGGGGGAAACATAGAGATGTATCAGAAATCCGGCGCTCAGCTCCGTCAGCATGGACTATGATTCGAAAAAAAATCGCCTTATAAGGCGGAAAACATTGTCAAAAAGAGCTCAAACCTCAAAACTAAAAAAACATTAAAAAAAATCACTTTCCAAAAATTAGAAGGCGCAACATCAGAATTGGGTTTTGGAATTGCCGGGAAAACAGAAATTAAATTTCTGTAAGTCTTCCTCATGGTGGGCAGAAAAACGGCCCAAACAGAATGGACCCGACGTGAACCATTAAAATAGGGAACTATTGCCCAAATCAGAATAAAAGGCGGGACAGTTCAAAATACAGAAAAAATGCAAAAAGACTGATTGGTGAGCTAGCGGGGGTTTGGCTATCTGGGCCCAATCAGAAAAGGGACAAGGGGACCCTTATAGCTATGGAGAAGTTTTGAACCAATAAAAATCAAAGGGGCAGTTTTAAAATACAGTAAAATGCAGAACAAAAAAGGGCTGATTGGGTTGAACTACCCGGGGGGTTTTGGCTATCCCAGCCAATAAAACCCGAGCTATTTTCCCCCTTTTGTAGTTTGAGGATCCCCAATGCAATCTCGGGGTCCGCGGTGGGCATGGAGATGAATAAAAAAATCATTTTTATTTATGAAAATCATTTTCAAAAAAAAGAGTCAAACTTCCGAAAAATAAAGCATTAAATCCCTAACAACGCTTTTTTTCGCGAACCGCTACATAAGGAATCAATAGAGGAATTGCCGGGAAATACAGTAATTAAAATTGTTAAAAGCTCTTCTGAGGGTGGGGAAAAGCAGCCAATCAGAAATGGAGGACAAAGCCCCATTAATCCAAGCAGAATTTTTGCCCAATAAAAAAAAAGGGGGACAGTTCAAATCAGAAAAAATGAAGAAAAGGCTATGGTGAGTAGCGGTCTTGGACCCAGCCATCAAGCGGGTTTTTTTCCCATTGTAGTCATGGAGATCGCCGAATGAAATCTCGCCTCACCCCGGTGTGGCATGGAGTATGAAAAAAAAAAATCATTTTTATTAAGTTAAATCTTTATAGAAAAGGCTGGAAACCTTCTTAAAAAATAAAGCATTTAAAATCCCAAAACAAGCGTTTTCCCGAACGGCGTACAAAAGGAAATTGCAATAGAGAGAATTGCGGGAAATCAGAAAATTTAAATTTGTTCAACTCTTTGAGGGTGGGCATAAACCAGCCAATCAGAATAGAGTAAAGTGGCCCATCCAACCCTATGGAGGAGAATTTGACAATAGAATAGGAGCGACGGGACCCTTTCTAACATGGGAAAAATTTTGCCAAATCATATTAAAAGGCGGGACAGTTCAAAATACAGTAAAAGGGCAGAAAAAGCGGTTTGGTTAAAAGCGGCGGGGGCTCGTCCAGCTTAGCCAATCAGAGCGCGAGCTACTTTCTCATAGAGTTCTATGGGAAAAGAAATTTCCCGAGAGCGAGCTCTGTGATTTGGGTAAGTTAAAAAAGGGGCGGGTTTTTTGGGGCCAATGGAGAGGAGCGACGCTCCATGGGGTTTTCTAATGCCAAAACTGAAAAAAAATTAAATGGCCAAAAAAAATGATAAGATACAGAAGTTGTACCCTGTGTATATAAAATAATTAAAAATATAGGGGGGAAAGAAAAAAAAATTTTTTCAATAAAATTGTTTATTTTTTTATTTTCGTTAGCCCGGGTCAATATATGGTGTAACGAAAATAAAGAAATACAAAAATTTTGTGAAATTAAAATTTTTTTTCTTTACCCCCCAAATTTTTGTATTTTTTTTACACATCGGGGCAATTCTGTAGTTTTCATTTGATTTTGGCCCTGTACGTTTTAATTAGTTTGCATTAGAAAAACCCCAAGGGCGTTTCCCCGCTCTCATTTGGGCCCAAAAAACCGCCTCTTTTAACTTAGCCAAACACAAAACTGCTCAATTTTTTTTCCCCTAGAACATAGAAAAGTAGCTCCGCTCTGTTTGGCTAAATGGGCGAGCCCCGCCTTTCAACCAATCCGCCTTTTTCGCCTTTTACTGTTTTGAACTGTCCCGCCCTTTGAAAAATTTATTTGGGAATATTTCCATAGGTTAAAGGGTCCTGTGCTCCCTTTTTTATTGGTCAATTTTCTCCCTAGGTTAGAATGGGCCCCTTTCGTCCCTTTTTTATTGGCTGGTTTTTGCCGATAATCAGAAGAGCTTAAAAAATTTTAATTACTGTATTTCCCCCAAATTCTTCTATTCAAAATTTTTATTTTACGCGGGGGCCGGCGACAAATGCGTTTTTAGGGATTATTGATTTATTTTTAGAGAAGGTTTCGCGCTTTATCTGATATGTTTTCACTTTAAAAAAAATGATTTTTTTTTCTACCCCTGCCGCCCCGCTGAGCGCCCGGGTGCATTGGCGATTTTTCCGACTACAAAGGGGGAAGTGCTCCGCTTGATTGGCTGGGTAGCCCAAACCCCCGTGCTCAAACCATTCAGTTTTTTTCAGCATTTTTACTGTATTTTTGACTGTCCGCTTTGATTTTGTTTTTTTCAAATTCCATAGGCTAATGGGTTCCCCTTTCCTCCTATTCTATTGGCCCAAAATACCAAGCCCCCCGCAGCTACCAATCATCTTTTCTGCATTTTTATGTTTTTGAACTGCCCCCCTTGATTTGATTGGTCAAAGTTTCCTAGGTTTAAGGTTCACTGTCGCTCCATTTGATTGGGGGTTTTGCCCACAAAGAGAATAGCTTTCAGAATTTTAATTCTGTATTTCCGGGCAAAATTTTAAATTTAATCTTAATTAGGGGCCTTCTAATTTTGGAAAGTGATTTTTTTTTAAAATTATTTTTTTTTTTGAGGTTTGAGCTCTTTTTCGAGAAAGTTTTCGCCCCTTTTTAAAGGCATTTTTTTTTTTTTACCCGCCGGACATCTTTAATGATTTCTCGCTGTTTTCCAGCCCTTTCGAACGGAACACATCTTCGGCGCAGTCCCCCTTTTGCCCCTAATCGCATGCCCCCATACACTGGGAGGCGTGGCGGACTTTTCCTTCATGTATAGAAACCCCCTCGGAGGCGAATATTAGGGGCCAGCCCCCCAGCGCCAACCCCACTGCGTCCCACACATGGCGGGGGGCGGATTTTCATGTTATGTTATAACCCCCAATCAAAAAACCCCGGTAAAAAAACAAAAAAAAACCAACACGGGGAAAAGTTAACAAATACTACAAAGCCAAACAAAATACTTTAAACCCCAAAAAATTCTTTTTTTTTTTTGAAAGTAAAATTAAAACAAAAACAAAAAAAAAAAAATAGCGGTGCAAAAAGTGCCAAAAAAGGTAAGGTAAGTATATCCCAAAACAAAATAATCAAAAAAAAAAAGGGTAATAAAAATGGTAACATATTTAAGTAAATTTTTCAAAAAAAACAAAAGCCCCCCAAGGTAAAAATAAATAATACATATATAAAAAAACCAATGTGTATAAATAGCCAATTCAAAATAAAGCCATAATAATGGGATAATACAGACCAAATAGCACGCTGAAAAGACCCTTTTCAGCGTGCTATTTGGTCTGTATTATCCCATATTATGGCTTTATTTTGAATTGGTTATTTATCACCATTGGTTTGATTATTATGTATTGTCTATGTTACCTTGTTGGGGCATTTGTATTTTTTGAATATATTACTCTAAATCATGTGTACCATTTTTTATTATCCTTTTTTTTTATTGAGTTATTTTGATTTGGGATATACTTACCTGTAGCACTTTTGGCACTTTTTTGCACCGCTATTGTTTATTTTTGTATTTGTGTTAATTTACTTTCAATAAAGAAAAATTAATTTTATTGGGTAAATGTTATGTATGAGTGCACTACCTTGGGCGGCGAATCATAGGCGCAGCACCGCACTGTGCCTAAGTCCCGCACTGCGCCCCAAACACTGGCGAGGCGCGGCAGACTTTACATAGTAAAAGGTGCGCCCCGACGTGGCGAGATTCATACATGTCGCTCTTAATGTCCCAGCATGCAGTGTCTGTACCCTTCGTGTTAAAAAATATATATATACACACACAGTACATAACCTATAGTCAAAAACCATGGAGTGTATGTCTATTCTTTCAGTGCCTTATCTTGAAAGTGTAGCATGCTGGGGAAATACAAGTCCCAGTAGACACACTTTAAGATGAGGGCTTGTTTCTGTGATTGTATAAATGTGTGTGTATGTGATGTGAGTGTATATGTATGTGTGTGTATACATTGACCTTTCACTTATACATTGCACTCTATGGCCTGGGCTGAAGGATACTGACTACGGGCGTTGGCCAGGAATCAATTAACAGAGCAGAGTATGACAGTGTTCATACTGTAGAAAACAAATGAAAAGAAACTACGTCCAAAACCATGTTTTTTGTTGCAATGACCGTGGCCTGCGACCAGAGCTCAAAGCTCTGTCAGGCACAATAATAATGCAGGCATAATAAAAATTGTAAGTGTATGGGTAGGGTCAGTAGCTGCATATGTATGAAACTACATCTGCACACAGCTGCCAATTGCCACATGAGTTTACCAGTGAAACAGTGTTATCACTGGAAAATTTGTGCAAAATTTGTGGACTGTATAATAACGGGGTATGTCCCAAAGGATTGTCGCATAGCAAATGTGGTGCCAATATTCAAAAGGGGTCAAAAAGTGATCCTGGAAAACTATATAGGCCGGTAAACTTAACCTCTGTTGTGGGTAAAATGTTTGAAGGTTTTCTTAGAGATGCTATCCTAGAGTATCTCACTGAAAATAAATGTATAACACCGTCCCAGCATGGGTTTATGAAGCATCGGTCCTGTCAGACTAATCTCATCAGCTTCTATGAGGAGGTTAGTTCTAGACTGGATCGGGGTGAGGCACTGGATGTCATATATTTGGATTTTTCTAAAGCATTTGATACTGTTCCACATAAAAGGTGGGAAAGTAAAATGAGAATGCTTGGACTGGGGGAAAATGTGTGCAAGTGGGTAAGTAACTGGCTCACTGATAGAAAACAAACGGTGGTAATAAACGGTGCATACTCAGACTGGATCCCTGTTACTAGTGGGGTACCCAGGGCTCAGTATTGGGCCCTATCCTCTTTAATATTTTCATAAATGATCTTACACAGGGATTGCAGAGTAGAATATCGATCTTTGCAGATGATACTAAGTAGAGATGGGCGAATTGATTCTAACGAAGTGGAATTCGTTTAGAATTTTAGGAAAAACTTGGGGTTGGGGAACGAAGTCGAATTTTGGGGGTCTTCGGGTGAACGAAGTGTGCTTTTGATTATAAAATGGCGCGACACATGGGGGTACATGGGGCAAACCATATCCTGGGAAACCCCTGATGGCTGCTTACGCCACCAACAATTACCGCCTTCTCCTCCCCTTCCACCCAACCCACTGTTTGTACCCTTACCCAATAAACCACGGGAAACCCAATTGGATAAATTGGCAACGCACCGTTTTTTTTAAACAAAAAAAAACCCAAAATAACTTTTCTTTAAATATTTAACCAAATTTCCCACAAGTACAAAGGGTACCATATAAATATTTTAAAACCTTATTCACCCCCCACAAAACTGCCCACCATTAGCTAAACCCCCGGGCAAACCTGACCAACTCAGAAATTTTGGTCAACAATAAAAACCAGGAGGGGGCGGGAGGCCCTAGGACCCAAAAATCCGACCGGGCGACCCAAATCCCCAAGGGGAAACCACATACCCCCAGCCGCTTTCCCAAATTGGCTGGGGAGGCCCAAAAAGCCATACTTGGCTCACCAAATTTTGTTTCCCCCAGGGGTACCCCGGGAAGAGCCCCCCCCCTTCCCAGGTCGTGCCCACCTTTGCCACACCCCCAAAGGGGAGTCCACCCCAAGGGACTCCCCAGGAAATCCCCCCTCCAACCCCCAGAACCCCTGTCGGTAACGACCGCCATCGGCGCAAAAACCTATAAACCAAAACTCCATCAAAAAACCACCGGGGAGGGAGGTGGGTTTTCCTGCCTCTTTCCGCGCCAACTGCTACGGGGGCAAAGGGCGGGCTAAGCCCTTCTCCCCCCGTGTCACTACCCTCCCCCTTTCCCCTACAGGGGTGAGACGGCACCCAGCGTGCTGGGTCATGGCCCCACCTCCCTTGGGGGGGGGGGGCCAGCCCGGCGCGCTTCTTTGGATAAAAAGGGGCATAGCCTGATGACTTGCAGAGGTGAAAGCCAATCAGAGACCGGCGGGTTTTGAGTCACCGCAAATTAAAATCCGGGCGCGACGCTGGGACTCATAGCTTCACTGTAGATCGGGGGAAGGTGCTCCCGGGGGTGATAGCCTTACTGAAAATTGATTTTTTATAGCTTTTCTGGGGGGTTCCAGCTTGTTAAAGGAATTTTCTCTTAATTTTCTATTTTAATTTTTTGGGGTATTGGATCTGAAATCCAGTGTGCTCCACTGCAGCTGATATACATAAAATTATCAAGCGGGTCTAACCATTTCCCTGTTGTATTATTTAAAAAAACCGTTTTTTAAAAACAAATCCCATTTTTTTTTTGGCTGCTCAATTTTTTTGGCAATTTCCGGGGGTTAATTAAGCTTGTTTTGGGGTGTGCTGAAAAAAATAAACCGTCTTTTTTCAACGCCAAAAATATTTTACTTTTTTCCCTGTACCTAATTCAAAGCAAAGGTTAATTACAACTGTACTCTTGTTGTGTGGCTGAAAAAACGCAATTGAAACCCGTACAAAGCTATTTTGGGGGGCTAAATCTTTGGCGTTTTTTAACCAGGGGGTTAATTAATTTTGTTTTGCTGGTGCGGCCCCCCAAGAAACGTTTTTTCAACCAAAATATATAAATTTTTTTCCGTACCAAATTTCACAAGAAAAGGGTTTAAATTACAAGTATTCTTTTTGAGTGGGTAGAAAACACGCAATTGTAACACGCTAAAAAGTAAGTTTGTGGGCTCAATTTTGGGGCGCATTTTTCATCCGGGGGTTTTTAAAGATTTTGTTTTGCTGGTGTGTGCCCCCAAGAAACGTCTTTTAACGCCAAAAATAACATTTTTTGTAGCTAATTCCCCAAGAAAAAGGTTAACTAAAAACTGTATTTTCTTGTTGTGTGGCGTGGGAAAAACCAATTGTAACACGCTACAAGCTACTAGTTTGTGCGGCTCAATTTTTTGGGCGCAATTTACATCCAGGGTTAATTAAGTGTTGTTTTGCTGGTTGTGCCCCCAAGAAACCGTCTTTTTCAAGGGCAAAATATAAAATTTTTTTCCTGTACCTAATTCAAAAGCAATGGTTAATTTACAACTGTATCTCTTTTTGGGTGGCTAGAAAACGAATTGAAACACCTACAAAGTATAGTTTGTGCGGCCAATTCTTTGGCGAAATTTTTCATCCAGGGGGTTAATTAAGCGTTTTTTTTGCTGGTGTGTGCCCCCAGGAAACCGTCTTTTCAACGCCAAAATAAATACATTTTTCCTTAGCCAAATTTTCAAAGAAAGGTTTTAATTACAACTATTCTTGTGTGTGGCTAGAAAACACGCAATTGTAAACCTACAAAGCTATAGTTTGTGCGCTAAAATTCTTTGGCACAATTTACATCCAGGGGTTAATTAAGCGTTGTTTTGCGGGTGTGCTGCCCAAAAACCGTTTTTTTTAAAACGCCAAAAAATATTCATTTTTTCCTGTAGCCAAATTTCACAAACAAAGGTTAATTAAACTTATCTCTTGTTTGTGACGTAGAAAACCCAATTGTAAAACGCTACAAAGCACTGTTTGTGGCTCAATTCTTTGGGCAATTTTAATCCGGGGTTAATTAAGCGTTTTTTTGCTGGGTGTGACAAAAAAAAACCGTCTTTTTCCAACCCAAAATATATACTTTTTTCCCTTTAGGCCTTTTTCAAAGAAAAGGGTTTAATTTACAACTTATCTTTGTTGTGTGGGTAGAAAAACAGGGCAATTGAAAACATGCTAAAAAGTTTATTAGTTGTGCGGCTTTTTTTTTCTTTTTCCAAATTTTCCAGGGGTTTAAAATTAAAGCTTGTTTTTTGGTGTGCTGACCCCAAAAACGCTTTTAAATCCCAAAATATAACATTTTTCCTGTCCAATTCACAAGCAAAGGTTTTTACAACGTATCTTTTTTTGATGGCGTAGAAAACACGAAATTTGTAACCCTCAAAGCTACTAGTTTGTGGGGGCTCAATTCTTTGGGCGCAATTTACATCCAGGGGTTAAAATTAAGTGTTGTTTTGCGGGTGTCCCTGACCCCAGAAACCGCTTTTTCAAAGGCAAAATATTACATTTTTCCTGTAGCCTAATTCCAAGAAAAAGGTTAATTACAACTGTATCTTTGTTGTGTGGGTAGAAAAAACGAAATTGTAACACCTAAAAGTACTATTTTTGTGGGGCTCAATTCTTTGGGCGCAATTTACATCCAGGGGTTAATTAACCATTTTTTTTGTGGTGTCTGATCCCAAAAAACCCGTTTTTTTTCAACGAAAAATTTTTATACTTTTTTTTCCTGTAGCTAATTCAAAAGAAAAGGTTTTTAAAAACTGTATTCTTGTGTGGGTAAAAAACACGCAATTGTAACACCTAAAAAGCAAATATTTTTGTGGGGCTTTTTTCGGGGCGAAATTTTACATCCAGGGGTTAAATTTAAAGCGTTTTTTGCTGGTGTGCTGAAAAAAATAAACGTTTTTCAACCCCAAAAAATATACATTTTTCTGTAGCCCCTAATTCATGCCCGAAGGGTTAAATTTAAACCCTGTTTGTGTTTTACTTTATAAAAACACCGTGTTTTTAACCAACATAAAAGTAATTTTTCTGGCCTTTTGTGGGGCAATTTATATCCAAGGGGTTACCAAGCTTGTTACTGGGTTCATTTGGAGTCAAAAATAGGGTTTTATTTTTTTAAAAATTTTTCAAACGTGTCTGTACATTTAGAACAAACGTAGTCAGACAAGGAGGTGACAGGCTCGCACCTGCGAGTGGGAGTGGCAAAACATTCCGGAAAAAGGGCCCCGGGGGGCCCGCCCCAAAAAAGGGGGGGACGTCGCAGCAGGGGGTTTACCCGGGGAGGCCCCCAAAATGCCGTGCATCTAGCGGCCGTGTGTTTTTCAGCAACCCAAGGGGTTTTTGATTGGGTTTTACTAGGTCTTTTCCCCTTCCTCCCAGATGACATCGGCAACCCCAGCCAAGGTCGGTTTTTGAACGTAGGGAAAAAACCTTAGTTGGCATGGGGCCCCGGAGCGGGGGGGCAGGGGCCCTCACCCGTCCCCAGCCGCCTTGTCCCCTGGTTCCTTCACCAGAGATTACTATTGGTCTAGGGTCGGCCCCCTATATAGCGAGGATGAAAAATTTAGGGGGGGAGTCAGCGCTATTGGCAGCGAAGAAATGGGGGCCAAAATCCCCCGCTTCTTGCAGTAGGCGGCAAAGTAAGGTGGAGAGTGGCATGGGGAGGTATGTTTTGAGAGGTCGCCCTTGGCATACCAAGACCGGTTTTTGAGGGCAGCAAAATGACATGAAAAACAATAAGGGTGTGTAGCCGACCGATTGGGGGCCGGGTGAGGAAGGGCTTCATCATCGTAGGAGAAGTGGGGTTTTTCAGCTTGGCATCAGGCCGCGGCAGCCGAAATGGGTCGTTTGGCCTGAGTCAGCAGATGCAGCTGTGGGGTGGGGCCAAGGGCCACGGGTAAAAAAACCCCCTTCGCAGGTTTTAAGAAAGTAGCGGCAAGGGGTCCTGTGCCGCCCCCCCCATGCTGGGAAAGGTGTGGAGTGGCTGTCTTACGGGTATTTTTGCTCTGTTTTGTTTCCCAACGTTGGTTTCTGTGGCTTTTTTTCTTTTTTTATGCTGTGTGAATAGATGTCAATTTAAGGTGCAGCTTTCTGTCCCCCCTAGTGGAAGATATTTTGGGTTACCCCCCATCAGCTCATGGGGGATTTTTTTTTTTTAAAAGATGGGGGGGTTGTTCCCCTTTTGTTCAGTCTCATCTCAGCTTTTTTTGCAGTGAGTACGGCCATGTTTTTGGTTTTTTCTTTTAGTAATTTTTTTCCCCTTTTTATGTATGTTTTGTGATTTTAAGGGAGTGTAGGGACCTCCAATAGATGAGGAGCCGTGAAGGGGCTTGGAGGCTTACAATATAGTGGCCATTATGTTAACTAATACCTCATATTTGATATTTTTCCAGTATGTGAAATTAGTTTTTTTTGCCCAACAGTACTGGGGACTGGATGCAAGTAGAATACCAGCAGCCGCCCCCCTCATGCATGGAAGGTGTGCGAGTGGCTGTCTTACGGGTATTTTTGCATCTGTATAGTTTCCCAACGTATGGTACTGTGGCTTTTCTGCTTTTTTGCATGCTGTGTGAATAGATGTCAATTTAAGGTGCAGCTTTCTGTCCACCTAGTGGAGAGATATATGGGTTACCACCCATCAGCTGCACCTGGGTATTTTTCTTTAATAGCATGGGGGCGTATGTTGCCTCTGTGTTCAGTCTCATCTCAGCTTTTCTAGCAGTGAGTACGGCCATGTTTTTGGTTTTTTCTTTTACTAAAACTGTTTTGCCACCTCCAGAATGTCATTGTGCCACTTTCTGACCTCATGCTGCTGCTGTGGCTGCTGCCGTGTCCTCCACACTGTGTCATTGTGCCACTGCCTGACCTCATGCTGCTGCCGCCGTGACCTCCGCTCTCAGTCATTGTGCCATTCTGTGGCTTCCTCCTGTTTTGCCACCTCCAGAATGTCATTGTGCCACTGCCCGACCTCATACTGCTGCTGTTGTGACCTCCACTCTCAGTCATTGTGCCACTCTGTGGCCTAGTCCTGTTGTTGCCACCTCCAGAATGTCATTGTGCCACTGCCTAACCTCATGCTTCTGCCACCGTGACCTCCGCTCTCAGTCATTGTGCCATTCTGTGGTTTCCTCCTGTTTTGCCACCTCCAGAATGTCATTGTGCCACTGCACGACCTCATTCTGCTGCTGTTGGGACCTCCCCCCGCAGTAATTGGGCCACTCTGTTTACTAGTCCAGGTTTTGCCACCTCCAGAATCTCATTGTGCCACTGCCAAACCTCATGCTTCTGCCGCCGTGACCTCCGCTCTCAGTCATTGTGCCATTCTGTGGCTTCCTCCTGTTTTGCCACCTCCAGAATGTCATTGTGCCACTGCCTGACCTCATGCTACTGCTGTGGCTGCTGCCGTGTCCTCCACACTGTGTCATTGTGCCACTTTCTGACCTCATGCTGCTGCTGTGGCTGCTGCCGTGTCCTCCACACTGTGTCATTGTGCCACTGTCTGACCTCATGCTGCTGCTGTGGCTGCTGCCGTGTCCTCCCACTGTGTCATTGTGCCACTGCCTGACCTCATGCTGCTGCCGCCGTGACCTCCGCTCTCAGTCATTGTGCCATTCTGTGGCTTCCTCCTGTTTTGCCACCTCCAGAATGTCATTGTGCCACTGCCTGACCTCATGCTGCTGCCGCCGTGACCTCCGCTCTCAGTCATTGTGCCATTCTGTGGCTTCCTCCTGTTTTGCCACCTCCAGAATGTCATTGTGCCACTGCCTGACCTCATGCTGTTGTGGCTGCCGCCGTCACCTCCACACTCTGTCACTAATGTTGCCACCTGAGCTCTCAGCTTGTTTTTTTCCAGCTTTCGCTGGCATGACTTTATCAGGCTACATTCCCACTTGAGTTTTTTGGTCAGTTTTGCCCAGGGAATTTTATAGTGAAGCGATTATAAGAGCGGCGGCAGTCATCTGCGTGTCATACTAAAACACAACATTGTATGAAGACCAAACCAAGCTCCCTCTGCATATTTAAGCATGGCACAACGTTCTACAGCACCCTGCAGGCTCTGTGCAGCCTGGAAATAGCTGCTTTTTAATGCGATTCGTCCCGAAGTAATTCGGACCGAATTTATTTTTGTCGGAAAATTCGGCGAAGTGACCGAATCGAATTTTTGAGAAATTCGCCCATCTCTAATACTAAGCTCTGTAAAGGAATCCACACAACAGAGGATAATGTGTTATTACAAAAGGATCTGGATAGGTTGGAAGCCTGGGCAGAGAAGTGGCAGATGAGGTTTAACACTGATAAATGCAAGGTTATGCACATGGGGAAGAAAAATCCATTACATGATAACATGTTAAATGCAAAAACACTGGGTAAAAGTGACATGGAGAAGGACTTGGGAATCCTAGTGGACAGTAAACTTAACTGTAGCAGCCAGTGTCAGGCAGCAGCTTCCAAGGCTAATAGGATCATGGGGTGTATTAAAAGGGGGATAGATGCACATGATGGGAACATTATTCTCCCACTATACAAGTCACTGGTTAGACCACACATGGAATATTGTGTACAGTTTTGGGCAACAGTGCACAGGAAAGACATTGTAGAGCTTGAAAAAGTACAAAGGCGGGCAACAAAAATAATTAAAGGCCTGGGTGTACTGCAATATCCAGAAAGATTAGCAAGGTTAGGGTTATTTAGTTTAGAGAAAAGATGGCTTTGGGGGGACATAATAAATATGTTTAAATGTATTAAGGGCCAATATAGAGATCTCGTTAAAGATTTATTTATACCCAGGACTGTATCTAGAACAAGGGGGCATCCTCTACATCTTGAGGAGAGAAAGTTTCTACATAAATATAGAAAGGAATTCTTTACTGTTAGAGCGGTGAGACTGTGGAACTCTCTGCCAGAGGGACTTGTCATGGTTAATTCACTAACAGAGTTCAAGAAGGGCTTGGATGCATTTCTGGAGAGTGATAACATAACAAGTTATAGTGACTAGGATTCTGAAGAAGGGTCTGGATACACTTCTAAATGTAATACAACAAGTTATAGAGACTAGGATTCTAGAGGGGTATCGTTGATCCAGGGATTTATTCCGATTGCCAGATTGGAGTCAGGAAGGAATTTTTTCCCTAACATGAGGACAATTGGCTTCTACCTCATGGGGGTTTTTGCCTTCCTCTGGATCAACACTTTAACACTTTAGCAACACTTTAATAAATGGGCTGAACTGGATGGACGTATGTCTTTTTTCGGCCTTACAAACTATGTAACTATGTAACCATTGGCAGCTGTGTGGTTTTGTCCATATGTAGCTACCAGACACTCTCCTAAATGTGCCTTTAACCCCTGCACGACCCTGGGCGTATGAGTACGTCCCAGGCCAGCTAAGGGGCTTTGCAGTGGGATCGCTCCGGGACCCCCCCGCACAGCCGCCGGTTGTTAGCGGCCAATCGCAGCTAACACCCGGCAGTAACAGCGCCGGCGGGTGGCTCCGCCCGCTGGCGCTGTTTTACCCATCAGACACCGCGGCAAAGATGGCCGCGGCGTCTGAATGAACGCCGATCGGTGCCGCGCACCGATCGGTACGGTCATCGGCACCGGCGCAGCTATGCTGCGCCGATCCGACGACCGGGCATGGTGGTGTGGAGCCTTGTGAAGGCTCCCGTCACTTACCCTGCCCGTTTTACCCCACTTCCGTCCGCAGACAGGAAGTGGGGAAACCGCCATCTTTGTACACCCTAATGCATTGCCTATGCAATGCATTAGGTTGTATTAACAATCGCGCCCCCTAGTGGTCAAGCACCATAGGGGGACTAAATGTTACAGTAAAAAAAATAAATAAATAAAGTTTTAAAGTACAAAAAAAAAAAGTATTAAGTATTCACCCCCTTTCCCCATTTTACAAATAAAATCATTAAAATAATAAAAAAGTTACACATATTTGGTATCGCCGCGTCTGAAAAAGTCCGATCTATAAAAATATAACATCATTTATCCGTACGCTGAACACCATAGAAGAAAAAAAATTCCAAACGCCAAAATTGCATTTTTGGGTCATTTTACGTCACTCAAAAAATGGAATAGAAATGATCAAAAAAGTCGCATGCATTCCAAACTACTAGCGATAAAAAGTAAATTTCAGCCCGCAAAAAATGCACCCTCACTGACGTGCGTAGGTGTTAGTACAAAAAAGTTATTGGTCGCACAAACTGGATCCGCGGCGCAAATGTCAAAAATAGAAAATGTTTGGAATATTTTTACGGTACCAAAACATAATGGAAACCCTACATGTTTGGTATTGCCGGATGCATAACAACCTGTAGAATACAGATAACACATTATATTTACCGAAGATTGAACGCCGTAAAAGCAAATCACCCAGAAACATGGCAAAAATACGTTTTTTTTCACAATTTGTCCCACTTGCAATTTTTTGCTGTTTCCCAGTATATTCTATAGTATAGTGAATAACACCATTAGAAAGTACATCTTGTCCCTCAAAATAAAAGCCCTCATGTGTCTATTTAGGTGGAAAAATAAAAAAGTTATGGCTTTCAGAAGGCGAGGAGGGAAAAATGAACGTGTCACAAAAAAAAAAAAACCCGGGTCCTGAGGGGTTAATTTGGTGTTTTTAGGTTTTGTGCCTAGGGCAGCAGGGGCAATAAATGCAGCTCTGGACATGATAATTGATTTAACACTAATTTTAAACCCTGTAATTGCTAATCATGTGTACTGTTGCCTGGTGCTTGTTAGTTTTTATCAGTTGCTTGCTTATAATCTTGCCCAGGGGCCATAGCCATATGAGTGAGACTTACTACAGCAAAA